>JAPYZC010004528.1:0-17211 GCA_030522665.1 Ichneumoninae sp. A BG-2022a | reverse complement strand
AGTCCTCCCTACACTTCTCTTCTCTCTTTACCATAATCCGGTTTATTCATATTTAAGCACCCCGGAATATGTCGCCCTTTTAAATAAAAAGTACATAAAACGAAGACTTGAATAAAAATTCCGGCCATAAAAAACGGAATTAAACATACTATAATTAGGCATTTTCATTTGCATGATTATTTTTTTTGTACAGACGTTAGAAGTCTGGTCAGGAAAACTTTTTATTGGTCAATGTAAAGTCAGGGAATTTTGTTCAGTTTGTTTACTACAAACTCCGTGACAAAAATAAGGCCACGTTTGAAGTCTTTTTTTATTGACCTTATTGAACGTTGCATTCCACGCGTGCAAATAATTACATTATTCGAACACTTTTGCCCGAGTATTATATCGAACAAATTATAAACGCCGTAAAATTTGTTTGATCTGGAAGTACACGAGTTATCGGCGCGGGTTCGATGGAGCTGCTTTTATCTAACCGAGACGACGTAACGAGCGCGTAACGCGTTTCGCGACGCTATACATATTTCCTGCTTCCGTTTGATTACGGCGCGGGGCAGGCCTCGAGCGAAAAGGAACTCTACCTGATGGGTTTCGCGATGCACACATACGCAAATGCTCTTCGGAGGATCACGTGTTACGTCTCTACCACGTGTTTCGTCCGAGACAGCGCGCGCTCGCTCATTCCTACGCGGCGACACGTGTATTCGTGCGTGGAGAGAAGCACGGTAGCTGAGTCACACCAGTGAATCGCTCGCCGACATTCACTACGTGTCGGAGAAGCGGAAAACAGTCTCTTACGTTTTTTTTTATTTATTTTTTTTTTTCGAAGAGGTCTTAACCCTCGCAAGTTTTACGCAGGCCACGACGAACGATCTATCGTTGATCGCAAGCGGGATGCTATTTTTGTACGACACGAGATCGTCCGCCCATCGATTACGCCGGCAAGACTATTTCCACGTGGCCGCGTAACGCCGAGGAGACTTTGTCATCGACGTACAATCAAATTAATTCGTTAAATCGCCTTTTTCTTCATAAAATTTTCCTTGACGATTGAGGCGAAGGAAACATTTTTAACATTTGTCCATGTTCGAACTCGGCTCGAAATATTTATAATTGTAAATGGAGAAAACTTTTTTGTTCATTAAATTTTCTATTGATTCGAAACAATTTGGGAGAAAAGTTTATTAGACGTGGCTCGGCGTTATTTCATCGTGGCTTCCGGTAACTGGGGATGGAAATTTTTCTCGGAATCGTAGCGACGTTGAGACGCTTCGAAATTCCGAGAATAAAGCGTAAACATCGGAGAACTGCTGAAGTGCTGAGGCTTTGTCCTCGAAGCGAAGTTGTACGCTCGTACGACCGTTAGGGAATAAACACGCGGAAAGTTTGTTTAGCTGTGCCGAAATTGCGAATATACGGCGCTGTACAAAATTCATCTGCCTTCGTGAAAAACATCGGAGGATTAAAACCGGAATGGTGTCTTGTACACAGCCGATATGCCCTTTTGGAATCGAACTCTCGATATATGATGAAAAATATAACCGATCTGTAGAAGTTTACGCACTCCGCAAAACAAGAATTTATCTCACATATTTCAGATATTTTTTTACCCGCAATACTTTTTTTTCACTTGAAGAAGTGAAAAGATCGTCCCACAGAGATGCGTAAAAAATATGACGTGACTGATCGAAAGGACTCACTTTCTTTGCATAAGCTTATAAAAATCGTCTCTCTGGCTTCAGTCACTATAGATATTTTTTTACCTACAATACTTTTTTTTCATTTGAAGAAGTGAAAAGATTGTCCCACAGAGATGCGTAAAAATATAACGTGACTGATCGAAAGGACTTACTTTCTTTGCATAAGCTCATAAAATACGTCTCTCTAGCTTCAGTCGCTATATATATATTTTTAACGTTTCCCAAGTCATATTTTACGTATATTAAAATTGTCCTATGTTGTATGTGAGAAACCCGAAAAATAATCTCGGACTGAAAATTCTTCGTCCCAGCGTGAACGCGAAGCAGAGCCCAGAAACAGATAAGATAGAACAGGCGGTCGGTGAACAAAAAAAAGTAGGATACCCATGGTCCGTGCGAGTTAACGTTGTGTTTATCGAAGGCTCGTGCGTCAGGTCGAGGGCATGAGAAGCACGGGAAGACGAAACGAGAGTAGAGCAGCTAGCAGCGATATGGAACGATGGACGACAAAGGGAAAGCGGAACACGGCGAGAAATGGGAGGAAATAAAGATGAAAAGATGATAAACGCGAAGAGGAGAAGAGCGGAGACAAAGAAGAAGTGGAAGTAGTTGGGTCGAGCGGGGCGCAACGATCCTTCGGGTCGCGGCCGAGGTAGACATATATATATGTATACGGTATACAAGCTACACTTCGGGACAAAGGACTTTGCGTGAGTTTTAAAAGCGAGTGGAAGGAACGGGCCGGAGTTCCGGCGCGAAGGTACTGCACGGCGAGTCAGCGGCGTGGCGCACGGTGCGAAGTCGTCCCGGCACACGGGAGAGGCGTCGGGACGTGGAAAAGAAGCGAGGAGGATGGTAGAAAACCAGACGGGCAAGCGCCGGTTCACCGTCTCCTTCTTCTCGTCTCCGTTGCGACTTCGACGAGCCGGGACGACGGTTCGTCTCTCGTACGCCTCGCTTTTCTTACCTTACGTTTTATTTATTTATTTACTTATATGTTTTTTCTCGTTTGATTTACGACCACGGAGCAATGTATAATGGAGGAGTTTGTCGCCGGTAGGATCGTCTCGGATGGATGGGGCGTTCTTGGGATTATTTTTTAGTTTATTTTTGGAAACTAGAGTGAGATTGACGTGGGTTTTTTAATGGTTATATTGTTGATCACAACAATATAGATATAAGAGAAAAGCAATTATGATCCATTGTTAATATTAAGGTTGAATTTGCACATTAGCTCGTGAAATGAGAGTTTTATGATAAACATTTTGATGTGTCACTATTTAAGTTTTGAAAAAATAGTAAAATGATAAAGTATTATTTTACATAAATAATCACGTTTTTTATCACAATAAAAAACCACGATCGGCCAAAAAAATGTCTTCAAATTTGTTGCCTATATTTGATCAAACGTAAGTTTTTGGATATTACCGGGCTGCGAGACGAGCGGACACTCGACGGCGGTTGAAAAAATGGCAGTTGACAATTTTCGCCAACCTTCGTTTTTTGTATATTTTTTTTAATTGCCGTGCAAATTATCATAAACAAAGAAAAATTATAATTCGAGGAAAAATCGTGACACGTTGTCGCGCCACGAGCAGGTAGACAAACATTACGAGAGTGAAAAAAAAAAACAAAAGCGTAAGAGTTAGAGTGTTCTGGCGCCTCAATTATTCTCAACGAACGTGTAAATTTTGCAGCGGCGAATCGTGAGAAAAAGTCATTCCCGGTGCGTGGTAGTTTGTACCTCGGTGGAATTCCACGTACGAAATTGTTTCGTCGAGAGAGAGCTATTTAATGAAGAGCTTTCTCGTCGACGTCGCTTCGAACGTCGACCCGCGTCCCGTTAATTGTTCTCCGTCGAGGGACGATTCGATAAGTAGCGATCGGGAAGGCGAAGGGGGAGTAACAATCTCCTCCGTGTGCTCGGAACCCGAGAACGTCGGAAGGCTCGGGAAAGACCCGAGACATCAGGAAGGATCGAATTTTTTATATATATATATATATTTTTTTTGTTTTGTTTTTTTTTTTACTCGGGCAGGTTTAAATATATCGCATTGAACTTTGTTGGTCTTGCAGGGTCGCTGGTAGCGGCTCCTTGCTCCGGCATCGCCAGTGCGTTAGCGCCAACAGGATGCTCGCGTATTATGTATAGTAGACATGCTCCACTGCCAGTCTGCCGCTACCATAAATAATAAGGCGAGCTGTGGAGCACACACGAGCCGTGTGTGTTACTGACGCGGTGTGCCTCGCGGATGAAACGAGGACAGTGGTTCTCAACTTTTTTTTTCTTCTTTTTGTTGTGATTCTTGGCTCAAGTAACTAAGGTAAATGTCCCTATTCCCGACCCCTATAAGGCCGACCGGGGAAAAGAATGGCGTTGTCAAACGTAACGAAAGTTAATTCGAGGATGATTTTCACAATCAATCGATAGCTTTAACCATACACTTTCCAAAAATCGTAGACTCAATCCATTTCGTCAAGTATTTTCCTAGATGAAGCGTAATAAAGCCGCACTAGTGCATGTGCCATCTACCGATCAGCTGTGTCCAATTCCGACCTGGCATGGCCCCCATTACCGACCACCTTTTTTTTACAGCATGAATGACCGAGGTTGCAAAGAAAAAATAAATATAAATCCAGACTTTGAACATGAAATCCACAGCATTGTATACACACTTAGCCTAAACGTTTTAGCAAAAGAAAATGTATTAAATTTTTATTGGTTATGTGAAAATGAACCGACGTTTACATGTACGGTAATGGGGACAGGCAAGAATTTTTCGGTGCCCTATCCCGACCGGCGGATAAAAAAAAAAGTTTATCCGACGTTTTTTTTCGGAATATGTAAACCGAACTACAACGAACCATTTAACGCTCGAATTATTCGTTAACAACGGATTTTTACCGAAATATTTGCTATTTACGCTATCGACAATCCTTAACCTTACTTCTAATAAACCGCTCGAGTCGTGACGTGCGGTAAGAAAAGCGATAATGTTATGCACTAATTATTACATTTCCTCTGCGCTTTACAATCCTTTCACATTACACAAATTCCTGGATATTTCTAGACCACTAATAAACGTTTTTATGCATCGGCTGCCTCGTAAATGACGTTATACGCCGGATTGTTCGGTAAAGGGAGCATGGTCGGGAATAGGGACATTTACCTTACAAGTTCCTGCGGGATTACGAACACTTTTTGGCACTCGGATAATATCGGTTGGACCTGCGCTCTGAAGCGAAACGCTTCGTGTTCGAAAGTACAGTCATCGACTTAACGATACAGCGATTCGGACATTGCGTGTAAAGAGCTTTCCTGATGGTTCACTCAGCCATTCTGAGGTACTAAAAAAATAAATAAAAGTCGACCTCGAAAAAAAGTCGGAAGCTAATCCAATTAGAATTTTTTTTTTCCCAACCGGAAACTAATTCAGTTTTAATTGTTACTTTATTTTCGTATCTTGTAAATCGTTAGATATTTTTTTTTGTTTATCTATCTTACACAATTAAGTTTTTGCTATAACATTTTTCTCGCCTCTTCCCCCTCGATAACAAGATATAAAAAAAACACCGGAATTTTTTTTCACCTGGAATTCGATACTGGTGAAAAAAAAGTTGAAGGTCTCGAATAAATTTTAAATGACGCCTATGCGAAATGCCCTCACGCATCGCGAGTCGGGGCAACGTCAGACACGTACCGGACTTTAATGGCGAATAATTTCATCGAGCATTCGATTGGCACTCGCTTGTGGATTCGAGTCTCGCGTGATTTAATTCCTCGCCCGATAGTCTCGTCCGTGCGAGTTTCGCGAAGTGTTCGAGTCGCTTCTTGTCTACCGGCGAGTGCACGGACGGGCTCGTCATCGATTTTCGTCGCGGGGAAAACCGTTCCTACGTACGATCTCTGCGGCCGCGTGGCGTATCGCCCGAGAATGGAACACGGCGTTTGTCATCGACAACTCGAAACGCCATGCCCCTTGGAAATACAAATGGATCACCACCGTAGGGTAGAAGTTCGTGCGGCCGTCGAGCAGAGTTTCACCCTTCGCGTGTGTGTCTGGCTCTCCGTAAACCACTCGGTCTCTTTCGTTCCCTCAACTACACGCCACGGCCACCGACACCCTACTTTATCCCCGCGAGGGTCAGCACTCCGCGCTTGAACCTTGAATCGAACGCAAAACTACAGTCAGTCTGTGTTTTTATTTTTTTCTTTTTTTTTCTTTATAGTAATTGATTTGTTATTGTTATTGAAGGCCTGTTAGAAAAAAATGATGTAATAAATTTACTGATTAATATTATAAATTGATTCATTTAATTTAAATTTATATAAATGAATACAATAATTTTGAACTTTTTTCGACTGGGAAAAGACAATGAAAATTATTATGAATAACAGATAATGGATATAAAATATAATGGATAATGGTAAGTGATTTGTTATTGTTATTGAAGGACTGCTAGAAAAAAATGATGTAATAAATTTACTGATTAATATTATAAATTGATTCATTTAATTTAAATTGATATAAGTGAATACAATAATTTTGAACTTTTTCAAGGTTATTCAAGGTTCAATAAAAAAAATTATCGATATAAATTAATAAATAAAAAATGAATTTACTAAAATACCAATTGATAAATTTAATTTGTAATCAATATAAATGAATATAATCATTTTGATATTTTTTTTTAGACTGAGGCAATGAAAATGATTTTCTTTTAATCATACGGAAGATCTCCGTTTATCGTAAATATTGGGAAAGGCTTAAATTAGTTATTGACTTGCGCGTCGATTTTTTTTCGCACACCTATGCCAGTTCGCCGTTTTATATGAGGCTCTTTTCACGATCCGGCAATTGATGCAATTATTGTAATTGTCGTACGCTCGGTGACTTGGCTCCGTAGTGCACTATACGGAGCGCATCGTCATTAGAAAACTTATACCTACCGCTGGGGGCACACACAGTTCTGAGGTATAGCATTACGAGCGAGTACTTTACCTCCGCCGCTTTTCGTTTCTGTCCATAGAAAACCACTATTCCTCCCCCCCACCCACAACAGTCGGACCTCTCAGTCTGTATTATTCTTTCCTGTGCTTTCGTTCGGTCGACTCATACTATTATTTTAATATTGCACCGTTACGAGCGTGGAATATACACGTGACTGTCTATCGCTGAAGAAATTCGTGCCGGATGGAGTCGACGCGAATGGATGCGCAATGTCTCCGACTCTTACCTACCGAGCGTACCGTTTGTTCGAGTTATGAAATTTATTTATTTTTTTCGGGATTTCGAAATTTGCATCAATGGAGGTGAAAAGAAATAATTGTTCTCGCCTTTCCGAGATATCCGCGGTGAAAATAACGAGAACTGAACTATATAGATATAGCTACGAGTTTAATTTTAATCAATGCAATTGGATTTTAAAGTTGAATTGTGTTACGAGCGATATTCGGAATTTACGCTTTCTAAATTCCATTTCTACGACGCAACTCTCGTTTATTGACTAAGAATATAATTACCGGGTTTAATTGGAACAGCCGGAAGTGAATAGTCGAATACTCGCCCGGAAATTATTGTAATAAGTATATTGTCGACGGAACGGCGTGAGTAATATAAATAGCGTTATGGTGTATGGTTTGTTCTGTACGGACCAGTCGCTTGTATTCTTCAAAACGTCGCATGTTAATTAGAGGCGTCCGGTGGGAGCTCGTAATTAAATTATACTGTCGGGTGCGTATACACATATATACAACGTGCTGACGCAGACTCGGTGCAGCTTCCGCGGAGAGTTCTGGGTTTCTTAACTCGCAAGTGTATGCTCTCGACAATTTGGTTCTCCTAGAAAAAATTATTGCGGTTCTGGTAATGATTGCTCTAGTTAGAAATACGCGTACTTTTGTACGCGTTTGAAAGAGGGTCGTAGAAATTTCAATCGTAAATGCAACCGCAAATTCAATTTTCGTTTTATGCTCGGGTCACGTCCGAAATTTTACTGAAATATTATGTAAAATTTGAACTTGAATATTACCTCAAATTTGGATTGAAATATTATCTGAAATCCGCACTGAAATATTATTTGAAATTCAAACTTAAGTATAATCTAAAGTTTGAATTTAAGTATTATCTACAAAAACATGCATTCGTCACCCCGCAAACCCTATCTACAACCCACGTAACACTCTGCTTTACGAGACAACAGGCATCACACCCATAGTAGATAGATGTAAATACCTCAGCAAACGGTTCGCTGTCAACCAAATAAATAACATTGAACCACTATGCGCGCAGCCGCAACAGCAGATAACACAAAAATACAAATCACCTACGCACACAATCTTCCAACAGCTTCAACAAATGGCCACTATAGTGGGCCCAGAAAATGCACAAATACAAGTATAAAATATATACCAGTACTGGTACATTTTCAGCCATATCAACATCAAAATAACAAAACCAAAGAAATAAGTTTAATTAAGTAACGTAAAAAATTAATTAATACACCCAAAAATAGACAAAACCTTGGGCTGAAGAGTGTGCCATCGACTCAGGTCCATGGCCCATTGGCAGTTTTATTAAGAGCGACGTATCAATAAATAGAGAGATGCTACTGTCAATAAATACCTTCTTACTACTACTACTATTATCTGAAAATGTTACTCTACTTTTATCTCAATTTCGAAGTGATGTGTTATCTTAAAATTGAGACTGGATAATCTTAAACTTTCACTCAAATTTTATTTGAATTCTGAACACGAATCTTGGCTGAGTTTTGCGAGCGCAGAATTTCAATAATTCGACGATTTGACACCGATAGGATAATTTCTTCCAGGAAGACTCGAAGTCTCGTGGTTATTTTTCATTGCCGGTTTATACGTGACCAGAATTGACTTCTCTCACGATCTTAGGATCGGCAGGATCTCACGATCGAGATACCACCTCCTCCTACCTGTCTATTACCCTCCACCTCGGGATGGCTCGGATAGTAGCGCAAACCCGTAAAGACGAGAAGTGGGAAGGGCACAGAGAAACCGACGGATGATGGACTCTCGCCAGCAATTCGCTCGTCGTAAGACGATCGCCGGTAATTCGATAGTTATCAGTCGGCCTCGGGTTTCGCGGTTTGCCCTGCCGCATGCGCTGGCTACCCTCCGGTGCGTCGAAGGGCAATGGGGTGAGCCGGGGAGAACCCACGAAGAACCCACGAAGCTCGGGGAATTGCCATCGTCTTCGGCTTATAAAATTAATTCATTTTTATTTCATTCAAGTAAACAAACAAACACCACAATTAAACATCCAGCTCCCAAAAAATTGACCTGATAGATCATTATTTCATTTCAATTTTTTTTATAGATGATCAAAAATGATCTATCAGTTATATTTTTTTAAAATCAAAGATTTCATTGAATATACTGTTAATAATGATCTACACAATGTGATCTATGCTATTTCCGTGAAGACCTTTGAATGAAAAACAAAATGATTAATTGTAGACAATTTTGAAGTAGATAATTAAAAAATCGTAATTCTTATCTTTGTAAAGATCATTGTTAATCATCTATAAAAAAAAAATAAAAATGATGTATAAGGAATAACTATCGATCATTGTTTCATCTTCATTAGTGATAATGATAGATCATGCGAGACAATTGTTTGTCCTTTAAATAATGATCGAATCTTTCCGGTCGTCGCAAAAAATAGAGTTCTCCTACGTTTCCCCATTACACTCGGTAAACTGGCGATAACAGGTGGATGATCGTACAGCAAAGTCGTACGAGACAGTTTGGACGTTGTTAGCTCGAAAGGTCTCGCAGCGTCGTGTGCGGGACATCGAGTTACACGTCAGCTCGGGCTCCTCGCGCGGAGGAACGACGTTGATGATCCTCCCGGGACAGCGCGCGCTCTTCAATTACACGGAAATGCCATATAGCCGTATTACACTATCTATAGAATCATCGCCCGCCGGACGCTTCTATTGTCGGTGGCTCGCGTCAGGCCACGCCTCCTTCTTCTTCCGACGGTTGAATTTTTCAAGCTACGCGGCTAGACCAACCTGTCGTGCTCGCACATCACACGGGAGGGACCGCTCGCATCGCACACACAACGGCGATGAAATGATTTATCATCTCGGAAATAAGCCAACCGATCGGCTCAACGTGGCGTAACGGAGACGAGGAGATTCGATACTCGAATTATTCACGATGACGAGTGCAACTCTGCGGCTCCGGATTTAATCGAAGCTGTTGTTTTTTTATTGATATTGGTTCAGCTATCCCGATAGAAAGTGGTATTATCATTTCCTTTTGACCCTACAAATTTCTATCAAATTTGTTTAGCTTGAGATGTTGTAGCGCTTGGTCGTAGTAGTAGTAGTAGTAGTATTAGTTTATTTCCAATGTATGGCTTCAATCGCCTTTTACAACCCATCTGACACATAATTTAGGAACGATAGTTAATACTGCTTCTGTGCATGTTTTTAACCTAGTATCACCTTTTGTACATAGATCTTTTCTACAAGTATCCTTAACCCTGCGTGTGTACACTTTATTTTCAGAGACACGGTGTGTACACTGGGTTTTTTAGGGAAGCGTTGGGGTTTCAAAGTTTAGTAGTCTTTCAAAAAATTTGAAAACATTCTGGGTTACTTCTTGAAGTATCTACTACAGGGCACAGAAGTTGCCAAAGTCAAAAGCTTAAAACCGTTGTCAATAAAAATTGAACAATAGTCGAAAAAGCGGAAAAAACGGAGAGCTTCAAATTTCGACTGTTCCTTCAAAGACCCAGTGTACACACGCAGGGTTAATATTATGTTATTATACTCTTTGGCCCTCATGGCGTATAAGATTAAGTTGTTGTAGCACTTTTATTAATGGAATGGTAACAGTGTCTGGCGAGATGTAAAAATAGTTTTCGAAAAACGGGCACATTTACATCTCTACCATTTACAACTTTACCGGAAAGGCAATAGAACTCTACCGTTATACAAGGGTACCGTCTAGCCTTGTATTCCAGTACAGTTTTATTTTGGTTCTCGTAGAGTTCTAATACGGTAGAGTAGTTTTCTGGTAGAATTGTGAGTGGTAGAGACGTAAATGTGCCACAAATCAAATTATATATTAACATAATATACATTTTAATATTTGTGGCTCATATTATGTACTCAATAATAAAATACGAGGCCACTGGATATTTGCTGCGAGTGCCTGTGATAAATTCCCCTTGCATGAGCTAAAATTCAACCACTAGAAGATGTTATAGCTTATGGAATAAAATTTCTAGTGATTGAATTTTAGCTCATAGAATGAAATGTATTCCATTCCATGGCCTAAATGATCAAATGTTTGAATAAAAAATGGGTTTTATTCCATCAATTTCCTAATGGTTGAATTTTGCCGCATGAAGTGGAATTTATTTCATAGGTCACAGGTTTTTAGGTAACAGAAGCGACCTAAATTTTCAAATGGTTGAATTTTAGCTCGTGGAACGGATTTTATCGCGTTCACTGTGAGGTGTCTGTGACCATCGATGGTTGCGAGCGCGTGAAACGCGCGAGCCGGAACAACCGCTAGTATTTTTTTAAGTGCAAAGACAAGCGGAGATCCGGAGAAGAAAAAATTGCTCGTACACGAAACATCTCAAGACGTCCTGCGTGAGTGAAAAAAATAATCTTGCCTGACTCATCCGGTGACAGTGGCGCTTACGCGGAACTGCGGTTGCGAGAGAATCTTAAATATCTTCTCTACATCGCAGAAGAGGCCCACTCATCCGAACTACGTGAGTTCATCGTTCCCCCCGTACGTGCATTACGTATGTGTCGCTCGTTGTCATGCTAACGACAGAGGCGAATCCTCGGTGTTCCTGGACGGCGAGTCCGAGTCGAGCCGCGCTCGTTGCGTTACGCAATATAGAACGAGGAACGAGCGCACACTGGCCCGCTCGTTCGAATTTCTCGAGGCGATTCCTCGGCCGGAGAAAAATATATTAGTTCCGTACGAGAGATCGGCGAGTATTCTCCCCGCCACGCATGTCGGTCGGTGGAAAAATACATCCGCGGAAATGAAACCGTGCAAGAAAGACGGCTCAACGTGTGGAGGAAACGATGGAACAAAAGTGCCGTTTTTAAGAGCGGACCTAGAATTTGAATACTGCGGGTCGAGAGCGAAAGAAACTTTCGGCTCGTTACGAAATGCGAACAGTAATTTAGTGTAAAAAACACGTCAGGGAAGAAGAGGCGATTTACTTAGGTAATTCTGGTAAGACAAGAGCTTCTCGTGTTTTTTTATACGTGAGGAAAGAAGGTTGCCTCAGTTATTTGCATTTGAAGTGAAAGCTGCTTGGCAACGAGTGCTGGTCGGACTATTAATTTGAAAAAAATAAAATAAACAGGAAGGGCCATATAAGAGAAGAAAAAACCTTTGATCCTTCTGGTACGTTTCATTAAAATAGTTTAAAAAAATTGTCGAGTGATATTGATTGGACAAATACACTTTGAGTAATTGAATAAATATTTTTGAATGCTTGCTGACGGCCACCACTTGACGCTTTATTGATTTGCAGCTTTCGCTACCGACCTGTCACGCGACGCGCCAGTATAATAATAGTGTTCGCGTAACGAGGCTGAACCAGTAATGAAATTTAGTCGGGCCGATGAATAACATTTTGTGAAATGACTAAAAATTGTATAATTTGATGAGGAAGCCATTTGAAAATTGAAATTCTCATATGGCTTCCTCATAAAAGTTGAAAATTGAAATTTTCATATGGCTTCCTCATATAAGTTGGAAATTGAAATTTTCATGTGGCTTTCTCATAGAAGCTGCAAATTGAAATTTTCATATGACCTTCTCATAATGTTCCCTTATTTGCGAAGCTTCCTCTATGAGGAAGCGAACAATACAGAAAATGCTTCTTCATAGAAGAAGGTTCGCAAATAAAGGAACATTATGAGAAGGTCATATGAAAATTTCAATCGTCAACTTTTTCTTAAATTAACAATAATTTATGACATGGCTTACTTCTAAAAATAACAAATTGTTCAAAAAATTATTATTATTATCGGGGAATTAGTAATTTATTCGGATAGAAAGGATGAAAAATAATGTTTCCCAAAAACAAGCAGGTGATTCGAAAAGTAGTAGGGACGAGTGGGTTAAAATGGACCATAAAAAAGGGGTCCATTTTAGCAGAATTTTTTAACAATAAAAAATCCTGGGGAAGAAAACTCATCACAAGCAAAAAAACACGAGTCCGTTTTGCCCCGCTGAAGCTACAGTTGATTCCTACGTATATGGGTGTAAAAGGCCGTGCAAGGTGTGCGCGCGGTCGAGTCAAAGCGAGGCGATCCGTTCATTTCGGAAGCTGCGTGCCCCCACCGACCGCCGACGCGTGGTTAGCGTCACGCAGCCGTCCCTCATTGGCCGGAAACCCATTCACGAAAGATTAGGTGGTCCGCTGCCCGCTTCGCGGTTTCGATTGATCCCACCGCCTTTGCCTCTTCTTCAATGTTTTTTTTCTTCTTTTTCTTATCGCCTACGGGCCGGTTGTCTTCTCCTTCCCGAAAGACTCACTTATCATACACCCGAAGGCAGAATCTCAAGAACACACCACTCTCGTCCGTCAATCGCTCGTACACGCCTGTCGAGGGTCCGTTATTTACGACTCTGTGATTTTTTTTTCGCTTCTTTTATCGGTATCGATTTTATCGCCGCCGATTATTTCCTCGATCAAATTTATGATTGATGCGGCAGATTTTTTTTATGTGTTTTTAACAATATGCTCACATGATTGCAGAGAAGAACGGGGCAAAACGGACCCGTGCCTTTTTCTTTTTTTAATCCCGCGAAACATTTAGGAACATTTCGTTTTGACCCGCTGTTCCTTAAGGGCGCTATGTCGCTTCCCGCTCATCTCGCATAAGTTCGAGATAAGTAAGCGAATATTGCAAGTACTTCTCGATGATATAAAAATCTGAAAAAATTCATGCAGATTAAAGATACTGAAAAGATTAATTTTGCACAATAAGAATTCCAAAATCTTATTAACAAATTAATCAAAAAATTAATTGTGTAACAAATTGCCCGGCAAAACAACTTTTTTTTTCTATGAAAATGATTCGTTTATTTTTCTGAATACGTATGATTTTTTTTCAGATTTTTCAATTAGCTTTGATTTTTTAATTTTTTTATATGGAAAAAATGTCCGAAAAAACACAAAAATCAAAACTAATTGAAAAATCTGAAAAAATTCATACGTATTCAGAAAAATAAATAAATCATTATCAATTAAAAAAAAAGTTGTTTTGCCGGGTAATATGTTAAACAATTAATTTTTTGTTAAATTTGTTAATAACATTTTGGAATTATTATTATGCAAAATTAATCTTTTCAGTGCCTTTAATATGTATGAATTTTTTCAGATTTTTATACCATCGAGAAGTACTTGCAATATTCACTTACTTTTCGATAACTTATGCGAGATGAGCGGGAAGCGACATAGGTGCCTTAATAACAGACCCGCTTCTATTTCCGACTTTATCGAGACAGCCGAAATTAATATTCATAACTGCCAACATTAAATAAAGTGAAAAAATGTATAAAATTTTTTTAATTATTAAAATATGCATTATTCTTCCATAGGCCGTTTAAAATTTGTTTCGTGACTTAGGAAGTATGCGGAGAATGTATCGTTTTTACTTTATGGGCCCAAGGAGAGAATTCCTTCGTTGCGTTTTCAGGGTCTCTTATTCAAATGATGGCATAATTTCGGGCATCGCAGTGGCTCGCGTGATAGAGCCCTCGGGCATATTATAACTATTTATACACACTGTATTTTCGCGCGAAGGTAAATTGGGCACGGGTCGAGGCCTCACCGCTCTAGCGGTTGTTATACATATAGAGTGTTTGCGGACGAGTTTAGTTATTCCCACTCAGCTGTGCACCGAGCTTCGGGAATTTCTAAATTTTAGGTTCTACATTTTCCAGTGCAATAAATCTCGACAAAAAAAAATTGAAAAAATGCCTCATTTCAGGAATAAAAATTACGTTTCCCTCTTCCGCCCTTTTCGACAAGGTCGAAGCGTCAATTTCACCCCGAAAGATTCTTCGCCGCGATAGTTGAACGCTAACATCTAGAATCAGCGGCAGTTTGCGCAGTACAAATTTTAATTTTATTCTGCCGGATCGAAAAGTTTTGCTGCGGTAAAGTGAGCCTAACGAGCTTGATGCACGAATTTCATATCCTCGTAGGGGCGAGGGGAGCAAAATGGACTTGACCAGGTTTTCGCGGTACAATAAAAAAAAGCCAATCTGGAACGGAGGACGCTGGTCCGTCTTGCCCCGCTCTGTTTAATTAACATTCATCAGCGGTGACCGAAAGCGGCGAGGACCTTTGGCCTACTGAAATAATTACGGTGCCTTGTTCGAGGCTTTTCATAGCCGATTTCTTCTCCGTTATCGCTCCGGAGAACGGAAGTTTGGAGGACCGTCCGATTGCACGTAAAGGTCGCGTTCGCTTGACAAAAAGGTGAAGCTAAAAAATCATTTTTTTTAAATAACAAATGATAATATGATATTAAATAATAGCAATATTTAATATAATTGATGAACAATTAAATCACACATTTTGCTGGTTAGGTTCGATTGTAATACAATAATCAATAATTAATTAATTACTTTATTATTCATTCATATAGACGTAATAAATTGTTTAACGGTGCTAAATAACGGATTAAAATCGGAAAGAAATTAATGAGGAAAAAAGTCCGCGAAAAATTTGAAATTTATATTTTTTATTATTTATTTATAAAAAAAATTTGTTCTACTCGACCTAGAATTCGTCACGGCCCCGAGTTGAACTAAAGCCCGGTTTGCGACGAGCGCACGGAGATTGGATTTACGCGTACTCTACATTTTTTACGCGGATAATGTGTGTTTTATTCGAGATCGGGAGAAAGAGACTGGCTCGTCTCGACGCTTCAATTACCTTTGAAAAATCTTCCTCTCTTTTCTCCTCTTTTCTTTCCACGCCCACGCGCGACTCGCTTTCTCGCCCGGCCCGAGAAACGTTTTTTGCTCGACGTGTACAGTGTAGCACATAATTGCGCTCGGGCGGCCGGGCCGACGAACGGTGCGCGTGTAGGTGGCGCGTCTCGACGAGTCTGTACTCGGAAATACACTGCCCAGCGAAAAACCGGAAAGGCGTCTTTCATACCCTTCGCACAGAGAAAAATACGCCCCTCCGATTTTAGTCATCCGATGCATATCGTAGAGGCATAAAATATCGCTGTTTGTTATCGCGAAGCCAACACGATGTTTGCAAAATTATTTTACCGAAGGTCTTACAATACGTCGTCTCACTTTACGGCTGCTTCTACAGTCTCGATCGACTCCAGAAAACCCGAGCCTGAGAGTAACAAAAATCGAAAAAAATTTGTATTTTTTTCTACGAAAAAAATTTATAATGTCTGGAAGAAATACAACCATTTTAGAGTTAGCATTATTAAAAATATACACTTATATTTTATATAATTACACGTTTTTGTTTTCAAATTAAAGAAAGTAGTTTTTCGTCTGAAAGTCATTAAACCGAAACTTAATTTTTTCGTCCAAAAACAGTTCCCCATCCGCAGGTAAATTTTTTAACCCTATAGTTTGGTTAATAATTTTTCTAAATAAATTGTTCTGTTTGGTAATATGCTCTAAAAAACACAACAAAAAAATTATAAAATTTGGCCACTTAAAAAATGTACTGATATAGAAAATAAATTTTTCTTCGAATAAAACGCATTATTATTATTACTTGCTTCAGGGGTATGACATTATTATTATTATTATTATTATCACCATCCGGTGCATATAACGGAGTGTGGCTGGTGCGGCCGCCGGTGAAAATTATTCGACAGAAGCGTTTAATTTTTTTTTTTAAGTCCAGAGTTCCGGGAACGACTCGAGATCGCGCGATGGATTGCGTGAGTTCGGATAATCCCGACGGCGCTCGTTCGGTTGGTTCGCTCGCGATGTTTTCCCCGGAAAGCCCCGAGCGGATAGATAGAGTTTTAGAAGTGGCTCGGGGCTTGCGTATAATTGTTTGCAATTACGGCGCAGCGATGCTACCGTCCGCAGCCATTAACCCATGGCCCTGCGATCGATAAATCACTCGGCCATGCCCTCTTCGGTTTTAACGTCCGTCAAGGTGCATCCTCCGTCCGTCCTCGACGTGCTCTACCTGCGCGAGCGTACAAACCCCTGGCCCGATCGCCGGGTCCTTCTCTCCGGCTCACGGTAATCCTCCCGAGGCTCATCTCGGGAGGAGCTCGAGAGTCGCGTGGGCGACTGGACGAACGATTCTCTATTCACTTTGTAACCGGTCGGCGACAAAATTCCATACAGAAATATTCTATATTCTGTATTCTGTATTCTATATTCTATATTCTATATTCTATATTCTATATTCTATATTCTATATTCTATATTCTATATTCTATATTCTATATTCTATATTCTATATTCTAT
>JAPYZC010004527.1:0-12925 GCA_030522665.1 Ichneumoninae sp. A BG-2022a | reverse complement strand
TGCTTCGACTCTCGTCACTCTTTCAGTTTTCCCGTAGTTTTTGTTCTTATTGGTTTCCAGTGTTGAGAAGAATTCGCCAATCCATCAGACTGGTCCGCGGAAAGATGACGTTCTGGCCAATGTCAAGGACTGGCGTGGTACCGGGCCGACGTTGGTCCCGTTGTAAACCGCGTTTTTTTGGGAGAAGTAGAAAGTCTAGTTTGGGAAGAGGTAAAAAGTGTTGGCCGTGTCAGCGACGGAGTATCGATTCTCGTCCATTGTTGGGTTTTCCAATCAAGTTTTAGTATAGTTTCCAGACATGTCATTCTATCTTCCCATCTTCTTCACCTCTTTCCATCTACATGTTGTACGAGGGTGTGCGCTTCGACCATCGTCGCTTTTTCTGTTTTTCCGCTCTTTTTCTTTTCTTATTTTCTTTCGCAGTGTTACGAAGAATTCGCCTTCTTTTCTCCACGGCCAGAGGCAATTTTTGTGAGCGAAAAGCCCGCGTACCAAGGTTGCATAATTAAAAGTTTTAATTATCCGCCGTTGCTGTGCTCTCGTTTGTTCGCTTTCCGGATCCGCCTTTCCCTTCCTCACGCTTAAGTCCCCACCTATTTCGTTGTGTTTTCTTCCTCTTTGGACGTTCTTCGCGGGACCCTAGGAATAATCGTTGCAATGATTCGACCGTCTTGTTTCTTTTGTTCCTCGCCGTTTCATCCGGAGTTCACAGTCTGGTATTCCCACTTTGCCTTTCCCAGTTCGTCGTTCAGACTTCCAGTCTTCCGCAATATATCTCGCTTCTTATCTGATTGCAGTGTATGATCTAAGCGATAGTAAGTTCTGTGAGGTCGCTTCACAATACTCATGATGATATCCCTCTTCATGTTCGTCGACGATCCAACGTAATTCAAGTCTTTGCTCTGCTATCGTAATTTTCTATCCTTCCTGCTTTCAGCGTCTAATATCGAGGCCCATTGTATTCCATCTCAAAGTCAACGTCCGATGTTGAGGACCATTGTATTCTATGTCAAAGGTAATGTCCAATATCGAGACCAGTTGTATTCCATGTAAACGCCAATGTCCAATTTCGAGTCCCATTGTCTTCCATGTAAAAGTCGATGTCCCATGTCGAGTCCCATTGTATTCCATGAAAAGGCCAATGTCCAATGTTGAATCCCCTTGTATTCCGTGTTGAAGCCAAGGTTCAAAATCAAAGCCAATTGCCAATGCCAAAGGGAATGTCCAATGCCAAAGGCAATGTCCAATGCCAAAGGCAATGTCCAATGCCAAAGGCAATGTCCAATGCCAAAGGCAATGTCCAATACCAAAGGCAATGTCCAATGAGAAAAGGCAATGTCCAATGTCAAAGGAAATCTCCAATGTCACTGCCAATGTCCAATATCCAATGCCACTGCCAATGTCCAATATCCAATTCCACTGAGAATGTCCAATGTCAAAGCCAATATCTAATGCCAATGGCCAATATTTCCTCATTTTCCATATACGAAACTACTGCGTTAAGGGTGAAAATTTGACCGCGTGAGTGAAAACTGCCAAGTCTCCGAACATCGAATTTCGCGAAACTCCACTTCCATCCTCGTGCCATTGTGCACGATGTAGTCTGGTATTAGGGATGCATGGGGGAAATTTGTCAGCAGGAAACTATTAGTTTGTCTGTAATGAGACGTGCGATTGTACTCCGAGCTGCGGGATAGTAGATACACGAGGTTGGCGACGACACGACGTCGGCTCTATCAGTACCGGAGGAGCTAACTGTGCTGCCGGCGCACGTGCGTCATGTACCGAACGATCGACACAAGAGAACCGTACCAACTGCACTACTACACTGCGATACTATGTAATACTGTGTGCGCGTACCATCCATCAGCGTAGACGTACCCGTCCAGTGTGCTGTTCGTATGCACACGCACACTCATCTGGTTCGACAAGTAGCTTCGATGAACTGGGCGTACCAATCGGAAGCGCTGACTCTCCTCTTCTCTCCCCATAATCGACGCTCGATCATCGTACTGGAACGACGAAAAGCTGATTGGTAAGCGGCACACCCGCGATAACTCCACGCACGATAGTTCCACGCTCGCGTGTGTGTTTCAGATTATAATGGAACTGGAAATACCTATGTGTTGTCGCTGAGAACGCAAACTAATTTGGGAGTTTAATTGAGTGACGTGAAAAAAAATGCGCACCGTGCCGGGATGAATTCGTCATTTTTGCGCCCATGGCAGTCAACTCGAAGAGAGTGGATGCCGTGATAAATGAACCGAGGTGAGATTTAAACATCGGCACGGTTACGGAACCGCACCAGTTACCGAGGGACTCGTACTCGCCCGGCGGGCCGGCCGGTATTCGAGCAACTCCAGTATTCAGTCCGGCCCAACGTATCGGCGAGACCAAAAAAATGTTGTCGCTGCACCTGTACTGGGCACAGTATTTTAGCTTGTGCTCTATTTCATCGCAATTATCGTCTGCGAATGGTGTTCGAAGACCATGCGAATCTCTCTTGGGTTCCGTCGGAAAATGAAATTTTCAAGCCGGAAGTGACCGGTCGAAAAATGAAATTCCCAAAACGGAAGTTACGTATTTTCCGTGTGACGTCACCGGTTGAGAAATGCGATTTTTCAACGTTCTGGCTCACGACAGCCAGTGTGGAGAATCTCACCTGTAAAGTGTCCTATCGGAAGCGAACCAATTAAAAAGGTAATTGGCGATGCCGACCTCACTTTTCACCGAGTTCGCAGCGAACGCCCGATTTTAATGATCATCCGCTAACGCAACAAATAACAAAGTTCATTAAAAATATAATCCCCCTCCTCGTCAAACCGCCAAAATGGTGCGGGACACTCACGGGGTAGCGGATTATTTTATCAAGTTGTAATCCCCGGTGGATTTCGTCCCGCGGCGTCGCGCCGAGTTGGTTTTCGCGAAAAAGGTTAAGCACGTCTCATCGTGGATCCAGTCGTCGGGCTCCCAGGCCCTCTTTCCCGCGGTGAGCACGTTTGCCCCGTCGGCGGTGTGTGTATCCCATAAAAATTCAATTATAAGCTTGTAATCCGACTTAATCCGAGTTTGACGGTCACGGCTCAACAGGTCACAGGTGGGACGCTCGGCGCTGCACCGTCCATTGTGCGTGCGCCGTTTCCCCGCATGCGACCTTTCCAGGGGGTTGTTCTCTTTATTTTCCGTTCGCACGGTGGCACGCAAACGCACGACATACCCGCTATCACCCACCGCGATTCCGCACACACACACGCGCGGTGCGGTAAGTTCGCTCGCACGAGGGCCATCGACCAGTGCGGCCGGCTGTGCTCGCGAGAGCACACCCAGCTGGACACACGTAGGGGAGACCGGGGACAAAAGTAACAAAAATCCTTTTCTATTTTTTTACCAACAAACCCGAGAGTCTAACGCTTCGGCATCCAATGGTGTACCATTAACCTAGTCTTAAGTATTTAGTCAAAAAATGTCAAGCAGAAAGTAGCACGGAATTGCAAACACCGCCCCTTTAGACACAAACAAAACTCGGTAAGAATTTGGGCCGCGGTGGGGTCAATTGTAACGGGTAGTGGGGTCATTTGTAACATCCTCCTGTACCAATGAAATCCTTCGCCGACCTCTATTAAGAAATAGGACCTGGGTGCATTATCACAGAAAAATTTTAATTTAAATTTCAAAAATTAAAAAATGTATTAGCCGTCTAAGCTGTTTTACCCGGCTAATACATTTTAGCCGGCCTAACTATACAGCCCTACTATAAATGTTATAGTCTGCAATTGGTTGGTTATAAATTATAAGTGTATAAATTATCGCTGATTGATTAGAATGTAAGAATAAAATAAATAAAATATATTGGTATTGGTATTGGCATTAGTAGAAATTAATTATTGCTGGTACAATTGAGCCGGATCGACTGTTACAATCGACCCCACACATGATTATTAGCAAAGTTATTGTGGCATCGGTTAATAACAATCTGCAAAAATGTACCTTTCAATTCCTTGTGCTTGTTTGCACTAATATTTTGTATTGTGTTGCTTAGCTGACGCAATCCACACAGCCGAAAAATCACTTCTGCACTCGCGAATCACATTTGGTTTCGGCGAATTGGTATTTTTGAAAACTCTGCTATGAAGTGATTGCATGACCATAAGGTGATGTCTATAATGTTGCTCACTTCATATCCGATGCGTCCGATCATGCGCGGCGTTGCGCAGCCGCTTGTTACAATTGACCCGTGTTACTTTTGTCCCCGGTCTCCCCTACAGCTCTCGAATGCTCGCGGATACGCATCTTCCCATCTCTTCTTTTTTTCCTCTATAATAATCCTGATGAATATTAATGAATTCGCGAAACATTTCGGAGTTTCTGTATTCTTTCCGCGTGTGGCTTAGTCACCGTTCTCGTGCTCCGTGCCCGGGCGCGCGCGCTCCGTATGACTATGGATGCGCGACTCGCGATGCCGCCCGATGACGCTCGCCGAGGGGAATATCCACTTTTGCGCGGAGTATTCAAATTCTTTCGTGCTCGGTAAAAAAAAAAAAATAAATAAAAAAAAAATAATATGTCTTACCTCGACCGCACACAACCCGCCCGCCTCTCCCTCGTCGCCTGCATGATCGAGATGCTCAAAACCGAGCGCACCGTCCGCTCCTCCCGGCCTCGCGTGCGCTAATATGAAAAGCCTCTCCGCTCCACCCGGGCGTTTCGCTCTCACGGTTTGTCCCCGCGCGCGGGCGCGCTCTTTACCTGCATTACCAGCCGGCCCAATCGTTATTATTTTTACGAGCAATAATCGGCTTCCCGGCGACGTCCCTTTCCCGCGGTCGAGAGCGCCCGCGCGGGCCGTGTGTAACGAGTATCGCGAGTCGCCGCGGCGTCTCGCGTACGTCACACCGGGACACGCTCGAAAGTGAGTAAGATAATATACACGTAGAATGCGAGACATTCGAAGTAAAAGGTCTGGGTACGGAGAGCTGGTCCGGTGTGTGCCGGTGCGGGCGCGGCGCGGACACACGGCCGATGCCGAGCTATTAGCTAGTGCGCTTGTAGTCACACACGGCCGCGCGCGCACGAACGGTGCAGGCTCACACGATCGGCATCGAGACACACACGGCCGGCAGCGCGGCGACCGTCCACATATGTGTACGCATACAGAGTGGGTATTCCATACTGTATATATTTATATATATATATGTATATCTATATGTATATATGTATATGTGTATATATGTATATATATATATATATGCGGTATAATATGAGACACCACAGTACCACGAGCCGGCGCTGATAAAAGGTTATGCGAGGAATGCTGTTTCATGAGAGCGTTACGCTGCAAAATTCATTATTGCCTGTAAATTAGCCATCCTGCTTCCCCCGCTCCTCGGACAGCGGCGAGTATATATCTCCCTCCCCTGACGATATATCATGCAGGCGCACCGCCGATCCCTATCGATCTATCCGATCGATGATGGAGGGTTTTACCCCCATCGAGTCACAGACAATCGATCAACAATTTTAGAGCGCGCAGCAGTAAAACGTCCATAACGGCACTCGTATTTGCATCGGGTAACAACACTCGGTTCGACCACCACCACCCCCCCCCCCTTTCCCTGGCTGATACCGGGTACGAGCAAGTAAAAAGGGCAATTTCACGTTCGATTACCCGCCGAATTAGCGCTATGATCATTAATTACCTCGTTGCGTGTATTCATTCGAACATTTATAGAGAGCCTTTTTTTTAATTGGCGAAGAGGCTTTTCGTTATCGATTTTTAATGCCGTTTCATAAATACGCGATCGAACGCAAAAGGATATTCCTGGTTATATGGGGATTATAATTTGAAAATTGAATTAATATGTAATTCCCGGTGTGTGGATGCGGTATGTGTTTAATTATGGGATAAACGAAATAGAGCGGAGCGAGCGGAGGTGCGCGGCGGGGAGAGCGCGAGAGGAGGAAGGAACTAGGTGCAAACTGTGAGAGGCCGAGCGCGCTCCGGAGCGCGGAATTCCCGTAGCGGGGCACCTCTGGCTGGACGCGGAATTCACGCTGTAATCAGCGTAGTGGGTGGCTTTACGAGGCGTCGATGTAAAATTCAAACGGTCGCTCACTCCCGCGCCTCCCGCTTAAACTCCGGATGAGAAACCGCTCGGTGCGCCGAGCCGGCATCTCCATTACCTTTAAGGATGCATCACACGTACATTCCTGACCGAAAGTTTAAATCTATCAAAATTTCAGCGCTTCGCGACGTGCCAAAAATTTGAAAAAAAATCGGCCGTATTAATCGCGTCAAAACCTTGGATTTTGCATAATAATAATGACAGAAAGTTGTTAAGAAATTATTACAATAACTAATTATTCAAAACAAAATCAGAAAACTTTTTATTTTCTCGTTTTAAATGAATTCCTTGATTTTTTAGAATCCATGTGAATTTTTTAAGAATTTTGTATAATTCCAAATTTTTTTTTTTTTTGGAAATTTGGAAATACGATGTAGAGGCTCGAAAGTCGGACATGTTCCAGTGTCACGATTCTACAGTACACACAAAAAGTTTTGCGTCGATTGCGCCAACCGTAACGTAGTCAGGTCCATGAAATAGTTTCAAAAATGATAGAAAATTCTTTAAAAAATGTGACTTCTTGAAAATCGATGAATTCATTTGAAAAGAGAAAAAAAGGTTCACTGATTATTTGTTGAACAATTTTTTTAGCAATTTGTTAATAACTTTTTAACATTATAATTACGCAAAATTAACGTTGTTGACACTTTTAATACAGTTAATTTTTTTAAAGATTTTTATACCATTAGAAAGTGTTCGAATTCCCACTGAATCTCACTTTTGGCAGGGAATGTACGTGTGAAGCATCCTTAAAGCGCGGATCGCCGATTACGGGTCGGCTTGTTGTGAGACGGCGCGACGATTGTGATGCGCGCCAAACACTTATTATATATCGCGGATTGTGGAACGCAAGCCGCGGAAACCCGGTCGGCGGCATTCCAATTCATTATCCGGATTCAATTAACGCCGTTGCCTGATTAGCTCCCGGCCGTGAAGCGCGTCTTGGAGCGGCCGAGCAAGCGCGCCGGAACCGATATAATAATCCGTCTTTCAAGCGCTCCTTTGCGAAAGATTTCTGGGAGCAATTTCCCGTCCCCGCGGGCGTCGCGGACAATCAGACGCGATCTGCCGTTCGAAGGGATTCCTCGAGAGCCACGAGCGCTTCTCGACGCGGTGTCCCGATGGATTCCGATGAAATGCACTGTAAGCTCGAGGGTTTATCGATAACTGATAAGAAGAAACGATGACACGGAATTGCGGCAGTGGAAAAAAATGGATTTAGAAACTAGAGACCTACGTTCATGACACCAGACAGTAATAAAAGTTTGTACCTTTAACAACAACTTAGCGTAGAGCGGGGCAAAATGGGGCAACGGGGCACAACGTCATTTTCCAATAATTTTTGGATACCTGAATTTGGCCTATCGAATATAGGGCATCAGGCTTTTTTGCCCAGTTTTGCCCCCTTGTCCGATCCAAAAATCATTGGAAAATTTAGTTTTGCCCAGAAACCCTGTTTTGCCCCGTTGCCCCATTTTGCCCCTCTCCCCCCTATTGTCCACACAAGTCCACAATTTTTTATTTGTTGTTTTGTTACTGCGCACGTAGAGAAAAGTCGATGGCTCAAAATACACACAAATGACGGATGACAGCATTTTCTTTTTCCTTCAAATTTTGCGGTGAAAATCTCGGGTTTATTGAAAACTGATAAGAAAAAAGGATGACAGGAATTTACGATCGCAAACGTAAAATCCTGTCGTAAACGATGACAGATGTTCTGTCGTAAAAATTTCTGTCGTAAACGATGACGCGGATTTGCGGTCGCAAAAAAATATATATATTTAGAGACTAGATGCCTACGTGCGTAACACCACGTGGAGAAAAGTTGATGTCCCAAAAGATTATCACATAACGGCCGTCAGATTTTTTGTTTATTTTGTGGTGAAAAACTTGGGTTTATCGAAAACTGATAAGAAAAAACGAAGACACGGTTTCACAGCCGCAAAAAATAACATATTTAGAAACCAGACTCCTACGTTCATAACACCACATATGGAAAAGTCGATATCTCAAAAGATAATCACATGACGGACGGCAGAATTTTTTTTCATTTTGAGGTAAAAAGCTTGGGTTTATCGAAAACCGATAAAAAAACGAAGACACGGTTTCACGGCCGCAAAAAAATAACATATTTCGAAACCAGCCGCCTACGTTCATAACACGACATAGGGAAAAGTCGATATCTCAAAAGACAATAAAAAAACGGACGTCAGCATTTTTTTTTTTTCAAATTTCTACGATAAAATAGAATTAACAGAAAAAATACATTGAAGAGGTCCCTCAATTTAAAAAATGCCGTACGTGGTATTACGGATGTCAACGGCTTCAGTTTCCAAATATGATTACTTTTTGATTGCAAATGACCCGTATGATAAAATATCGCTGTCTCGACGCCAGACAAAAAAAAAATCACCGCAATAATTGCATTACTCACAGGGCGTCCTGTACCGGAAACGGAGTGATAAATGGAACCAAATTTTTTTAAATACACCCTCCCACATGTACATATCGAAAACGTGAGGCCATAACCTCCGTGCGCTTGCACGGCCCGTAAAAAAAAATCCCGAAAATACCCCGACCTTTCCGCTTAATAGTTTGAAATTGTTTGCGGTTGTGTGCGGTGTCTGGAACGTGTTCGGACGACTGGTATACTTACCTTACTTCTCGGGTTTGCAATTGCCTGCCTCGCGCGAAGAGACTCGCCGAGTCTCGCGGTAACCTGACCATCGGAACGAGTATTCTAGGGCACCCGACAAACGTACGTACCCGGCTTAGAATAAACTCCGTTTACTTAAGCATGACGTGCACGCGCGTATTCGTATGTGAAAGCCCCAGGCCAAAGGAGAGCCGCCAAGCGCCATCTACCCAGTGACCAAGAATAATTGTCATTCTACGACGAGAGCAGCGGACCTTCGTTTGCCTCGCTGTGACTAGACTCCTTCGGCCAAGGACCATAAGTCCGGCTGGCTCCGAGGCGCTGCGGCTCGTAAAGTGGGGGAATGACCATGTATGCATGCGAGCACACTGTCTCTATTACACCTATGGCTATCATAGATATATACATAGAGGAAATCGGGGCTAAATGGGACAGTGGGGCAAAACGGGACAAGGGGGGGCAAAACTCGATATTCCAATAATTTTTGGATGGCCAATTTTGTCCCATCGATAGATCCGGATTTTCAAACTAGTTTTGTCTTATTCATCACCACCTACACCATTCAAAACCTATTGGAAGATTGCATTTTGCTCCATTATCCCGTTTTGCCCCACTGTCCCATTTTGCTCCGATCTCCAATACATACATATGGCCATTATAGATATATACATATATACATATGGCTATCATAGATATATACATACATACATATGGCTATCATAGATATATACATACATACACATGGCTATCATAGATATATATGCATATATACATACCTACAGCCAGTAAGTATTTAGATACTTGGGAGTAAATTACATTTGGTATATATTCACTCGCATATCACGGCAGTCCCATCACGGCTGCAAATGAGAACGATTGTCGTTCTTAGGCACGCACGCCTATATTGCCTGCCTACTCATGTGCATTCCATTCCTTTCGCGCATGTGTCGCTCGTGCGTGTCGCCGTGTGTGTGCGATGGGGCAGCCGGTAGGGCGGGAGTACCGATTCGGCGTCCAATTTTCCTCCCTAGAGAAAGCTTTGTTTTTCTGATATTGTAACGAGCGAGCATATGAGTAAGGAAAGTATATGGTTATGGGGCGGATATGGTCAAGTAGAATAGCAGCTGAATATCTCGAGGACTAAATGACAGAAGTCTTTTCTCTCTAAAAGTCCGATCAAGATCTGGTGAATCGATTATCTGCACGTTTGTCATTTGTCATCTGTAGTAGTTTATCTGTCAATTAATTGTCACGTAATTATTTATCTGTCAATACTCATCTCTATATTCGATAGAATCTTTACACGATCCAATTGAAATAACTTATTTTTTCTTTTTTTTTTTTTTTTTTTTTTTTTCTTTTACTAGCAAAGCTTATATATATATGTATATATAGGTATTCTTATTTTCGTTCTCTTTCGGAACACTTCACCTCAGCCGCTCGACTGTGGCTGTTTTGACTTCGGTGTTTCATCCGGTGTCGGATTACCCATCACTTATCGAGCCGTCACATACCCGATTATTTGTATAACATTCCACTGTCTATATTATTTGAATTGCCACCCGGCTGCCACGGGGATTAACGTGAATCATTCGCGAGTGGTGAGAAGCGATAAAGATTTTCCTCGACACCGTGCACGCTGATTCCAACGATCGTGTATGCATGCATTCAAGATAATTAACAGAACACCTTTTATTTTTAACTCATCGCGTTTATAAAGTGTGACGAAGACTTTACGACGTTTAAATTTATTACATTTATTAACCTTTTATGTTCGCATACATTTTACCAAAAAATACATTGCCTTTTTGCGGTTAAAAACTAAATATAAATAAATTAATCCGATCCCAGTCAGTGACCCCACTGGCTTCGTAAGTGACTGCCACGTTCCAATTATTGGACCCCTGAATTCTTGAGATTCTCGATATTACACAAAAGTGAGATCTTTTCATAATATATATAAATATTATAAAAATAATATTTATATATATATAAAGATGGGCTCCTTTTATAATATAGAAACATATTCATATACTAGCGGTCATGTTGGGTCAAGCACTTGCAGTATCTGTGTGAATGCTGTGAGTTCTGTGAGAATCTACAAATATCCGTGAGTATCCCCGAGTATTTATTTGATTTAAATAAATATTTATCAAACAAATATTTTACTTAATCTTAATAAACGGTGGCCGTCAAATAAATGTTTTTTCTGGGTGTATCGGCGAGCATCTGCGCGTATCAGTGAGAATCTGTGAGAATCTATGAGAATCTGTGAAAATCTGCGAGAATCTGCGAGAATCTCTGACAACTGTGAGAATTTGTGAGTAATCTGTGAGTATCCGTGAGTACCCGTGAGTATCGGTGTGTCTCCAATCGACATAAACTTTATTATTACAACGTAGATAGCAAACTGTGACTATGTACTCTCTACGTATCTCCTGCATTAACCGTATGTCAGGTAGCACCGTGTGCAGTGCAACGCGATTAAAGCGCATATCTATCACATATTAAAGCAGGTATCTCCCTGCGATTTAGCGTGACCCGGTAGAATGGATAAATTATGTAATCCAGAGTGTATACTTTACGAGTGTATATATCGGTACGATGGGCCCTCCCGTGTCCGACACAAGCGCATTGCAGTGCGCTATCAGTGTTCGGTATAACGGTAACACAGAGACGGCCAGAAGCACGATTTCGTTATTCGATATCGGAGATTCTGGGAAGGGCTTAACCACCGAAGCTGCCTTGCTGAGAAGCACGTTACTCGGTGATCCCTTCGCACAGCCACGGGAGACGCGGCTCTTGCTCTTCCGGTGAACCTAGCGAGGCGTCGAAGAGACAACGAAGATCTCGTTGGATATACAAGGGAAACAGCGGAGAAACGGCGCACGCTACAGATATAGCGTCAAACCTCGTAAGATAGGTTTAAGGGTGCTAGATATTTATGATAACAGCGAGCATCGTTGAATTGGCCAATAAATATGTAAACTGTCGATGCAAAAGCAACGTCCCGGCGAATAATCCGATAATTCCACGGTATCGCCGATGTATTATGTACGCCCTACTGTTTCTCAGTGGTCGACACAGCCCGGTAACCTTCTTAAAAGAAAATGAAAAAAAAAAAAAAATGGATCGAGACAATGAACGCCGGTACAGCGAGGCTGCCGGAGAGGAAGTAGGCTCTGTTGGAGCTTGAAATCAATTCGTGGGCCCCCCCGAATCATCGTGTGCTCTGTCGATATAACCACCGTATGCAACGGAGAGCGCTCGTTCCCGCACAGACAGCTGCTGGCTCCATGCTTCATCGGGCTCTGGGAACATCGGGACGCGAACATCAAACGCGCATCCCGTGGCACAACCGAAAGCCGAGGATACGGAGAGAGTCGAGTCACTTCGGGAAAACGCTGGTTACGTCCGATTTTACGATTCTGTCCGAGCTTATATTTATTTTCGTACATTTTATTCAATGTATTTTGCTCACGTCGCCAAGAGGTTTGTGTTTGTTTATTTGGGTGCGGGACGAGCCTTTTGTAACATGAATTATTACACACGAGTGTGCAAATCCGGGAATTAAAGCGATAGGAGAGACGAGGAAATGCACTGGAATGTTGTAAGGGCTGGGGGGTAGTTGAAGTACCGTTTACTTGTTTGGTACTTCGAGTAGGTACTCGAACTTTTCCACACGTACTTTTTCGTACACTACACAGTAAAAAATAATTTCGTAAAAACGGAATACGAAGCTTCGTAAAAATAATTTTGTTAAATAAATGACAAACTCGTCTGGAGAGGTCTAAATATTACAAACCTGCCCTTTGATTTCCCGTGCAATTAACAATTTTAGTTTGCAATTTTGTTTTTAAAACTAGAAAATGAACAAATAAAAAAATTGTGGACGTTTGTGGACAATGAGTTGTTGTAAAAAGTACAAACGTTATTTACTGTGTAAGTCCTTATCTTACGATTTCAAGTACCAAGTACAAGGACTTTTTGAGGACAGGCTCGTATTACGGATGCTCGATTAAGGTGGTACTAGCACAATGACTGACGCCGCCTAAGTTCGAGAGAAAAAAGACAATGATTACAAACACTTCTCGATGAGAAAAAAATCTGAAAAAATTCTAGCATATAAAAGGTGCTGAAAAGATTG
>JAPYZC010004526.1:0-27480 GCA_030522665.1 Ichneumoninae sp. A BG-2022a | reverse complement strand
TTTTTTCAGATTTTTACACCATCAAGAAGTACTTGCAATTTTCTCTTATTGTTGTCGAACTTATACGAAGTCAGCGCGCAGCGAGACTCCCTCCTTAAATACGATCCGTACTGGTCCGCAGCGCAGCATCTCCAGTGCACCTACCGTGCGCGATACATTGCCACTGGCACGTGGCAAACGTTACTTAATCCAACCATTTCTTTTTCTCGGTGTACACGCAGCAGTATTGTTAGTTATAAGAGACGAGAGGCGGTAGTAGCAGTACTAAGATAAAGCCAAAGGTATAAAGATAAGGGATTGTTCTTCTTTCTTGTTTGGAATAAAACAGACTTTATGTTTAGGATTAAGTAGTAATGTGCAAGAAGATGACATGTTGGGGATGTAAAGAGGCAAAAGCCGTGCAGTGGAAATAAATTCTATTCTATTCTATTCTATTCTAGTAACTATAGGACGTATACCTAATACCATATAGTAAGCTAAGCTTACTATATGGTAAAAATGTTGTTTTCATAGCATATGGAATGAAATTCGTAATTCCGAAATTCCCTTCCATATGGAATGGAGTCTGCAATTCTGAAATTCTATTTCATATGAAATGGATTTTCACATACTGCGAACCATGCCATACATGCGAGCGTTATGTTATATAGTACCGTCCGGCAGTCTGGTACGCTCGATGAAAAAGAGCTTGCGAGTAAGCAAGGGAGTTTTCATACCGAGTTCTTTTCCCTTCCTCTCCGCTCCAGACTCGGATCTCCCGGGACCAGCAACGGCGAACAAGTGGATGAGAAGGAAAACGAGGAAAAAAACTAAGCTTTACTGCGAGAACAATAAGATATTTTTTATCACGTGCTCAGTTTTGCACTGTAAGAAAATTTTATTTAAAGAGCAATGAACGTTATTGGAAGCTTTTTTTACATAAACTGTTTCTGAAATTTCAAACACATGTGCGTTGCAAATCTACAGTAAAATTTATATTTTTAATGAAAATGTTTGTAAATTTCAGACAAAAGATTTCCAATTTTGATATCTGGTATTGTAGTTTCACAAAAAAGTATATTAATGTTCAATTAATGTGTGTAAAGGACGCAAATTTTAAGTTCCAGTCCATTAAATGTACAATTTATTTTCACGGTGTAGCTCGGCTGTCCCAGCGGGACGAAGGAGCGCAGAACCGGAGAGAAAGACTCTGGGAAAGTGAGCTTGAGGAAGCGGAAGTGTAGCTTTGCAGCGGGAAAACGAGCGGGTCGGCTCAGACGTGCCGGTAAATTTAGGGTGATAAATCGATTACGATACGAGAATCGCGAGAGAACAAGAGCGCGTTCGCGCGGGTGTCCGAGAAATTTATCGGTGTTACAGTTTATTTGGGACTTTTGTCGCGCGTCGACTCGGAACATGGCCTTCGTCACTCTTCCGACCTCTTCGCCGCTTCACGCCATTGGGATTTTCAGCCCAGATTGGCGATACTCCCGACGGGACAATGATTCAATCCGCCTCGTTGATTCCAACGTGCGCAGGGATTTCTCTGCTCCACGGAAGCACGTATCCGTTCCCACCGGCTTGATAAAACATCGCGCGGGCGACAAGGGAGAAGGCAGTCGTCGGGATGAACATTCACTTAATTATTTTAAATGCATTTTTATTATTCTATTAAGCATGGCATGGAAGTTAGTAATTCTCCGCCAACGAAAAGATAAAAAAAATAATAATAATAATACAATCCCATGGCAAAGTTTTCCATTGAGCGTTTAATGGTAATGAATGGTATCGAAAGGTAATCAATGGGATCCTAATGGAAATTCATGCGCAAAATTGTGTTCACTGTAGTCCATTGGAGCACAACTTGGACAGCTGAAATGGTATTTCTTATCTAGAGAAACTAGAGAATCTTTGATGGCACGTCTAAATATTTATAATCCACTAGGGAATCACATGGGTGAGTAGGAACTTTAACTTAAGTGGGATAAGCAATAATGAATTGTAGATAAACGACCCCACAATAGTACCGGCGAACTTAACGATCGAAATTATTTATGAACAATAGGAGGCGTCTTTCGATAGCATTATAGTTTTTTTTATTTATTATATATTTAGACAGTGTAGAAAAGTGGATACTTATATACAGTCTAGTTTTCCGCAAATGGAAATGCCAGCGGGATAAAAGTAGCACACAACGAATGGGAAACTGAATGGTATACACCCAGAAAAAAAAATTATTTGACGGACACCGTTTATTAAGATTAAGTAAAATATTTATTTGATTCAAATAAATATTTTACTTAATCTTAATAAACGGTGGCCATCAAATAAACTTTTTTTCTGGGTGTATTAAATGGTAGTACAAGTGGAAATGTTTTGTAATATGTTGTAATATAATATATAATATTATACTACATTATATAAAATATGATTGACAACGAGTAACTAAGTCTCTGTCTAAACCAGCAGTCAATCACTTGACCTGCCATTTTCAATTCGAGTCCAGCTTTACTCCGTCAAATTTCATTCGCGCCACGAATTCCGTCACGAAGGAAACCGAGTAATCTCGATCATACGTCCCGCATTGTGTGGGCGGTGTTGGGCCACAATTGTGTACCTCCAGGTGTACCGAGCGTTAATTAAAATCAATCTACCTGTATTATCCCCAGGAGTAATTATTCCCGGTGCTACCACGCCCGGTTGCCTGTCAGGCGCGACTCACCGAAACTCCCGAGAAAGCCGCCAATCCCACCGCAGCTGCGAACCAAGAGGATGATGGGTGCGTAACGAATCTGCACTGTGATCATCGCATTAACTGTTCCGCGCGGTGCATATATTCCCTGCGGTTTCCGTTTGTACACCCTCTTTGTGACCCGGCGAATGCGACGCGCAACAACAATCACAAGCTTTGCCTTCGGTTGAAATTGAGTTTCAATCCCGAACGCGCTGTGCGACTTCTCGCTTGGAATCCGAAGATTCCGCCGCGACGCGGCAAGTGAAATTCAAGGATTTACTCGGTAAATCCTGCACACCCATCTCGCCTAAGTTTATTGACCTATCCGACTGTGTACATCCTGGCGGACGTTTTCTCGATAGCAACGTTGTTCCCTGCAGTTCTTTTGCAGCGATCTAACGCCGAAGATCTAATAAATATATATTGAAGGGGGACACAAAAAGAATGAACTTCCGGTCGAATGCCGAAGGCTACACGATAAACGACGAGATGGAGAGGGGGAGGGGACAACAGGAATGGAATTATCATCCGGGACAAAAAAACGAGCATCACGATCGAGTGTTCCGAATTCTCACCGTCCGCCGCCCCCAGCGGGGCTCGATTAATCCATTACCGGCACGTTATTCTCGCTGGAGACAAGGGAGAGAAGAGGGAAGTTGGAACCGTGAGGTAATTAATGACCGCGCATCATTTAGACCGGAATAGTGGGTCTCTTCTCGCCTGCACGGAGAATAGGAATGCCCCGCTATAATCGCGGAGCTGAGCGAGATGTCCGTGGAACGCAAGGAAACTAGACAGCTGTGTGGCAACGATCGCAGTTTCGAAACTCTGCTGAGCACGGGGAAACCCTGGCGGTGAGGGGGGAGGAAGATAAAGCGCGATGCAGTTAGATGGTCCAGGGATAGGTTGCGAGAATGGAACGTATAGGGGAGAGCCGGGGTGAGACGGAACAGTGTCTTCCATCTGCGACGAGGCTCCTCATTGCGCCCTGGGAAATGGTTATACGGGTGGTCCATTTTGCCCCGGGTCTCACTCCTATATACCGATGGTAATAAATGGTGGAGGAGCTTGAGCATTCCAGTAGAAAATAGCGGATGGATGTGAGGAATCGCTGCTGCAATGATTATCCGTTTTTCGACTGCGAACTTTTTTTTTATCCTGGAGTAACTCGCTAGGGAATAGAGAGTTAATCGTGAAACGAAAAGATCCCTCGATTCCCGCGCCGGGTGACCTCGATGGCGTGTTTTAGAGAACCATTTTTCAAGCTCTCTGTATGTATGTAAGTAAATCGTAATTCTCCGTGAGACTCCGACGCATTCACGGTTTCCATTTTAGATTCTTTCGGCTCGCTGTAGCTACTCGTAAATCGTTGTAATTCCGACGCTAGGTTCGATCTACGGGGAAGGCGAGGGGTTTCGATCCAGCGCACATTTATCGTATTCCTCGCCGGAGTTTTCTATCGTCGTAGTTGTCGTTAAACTCACTTGCGCGGTGAGGTAAAACTCGGTTCACTTGGGCAAACTTACTTGGCTACCTGTTGAGGAGGTTTAATGGTTGAACATAACATTGAATTATTTACGTCGGCGACTTAACACCTTCCGGGCTTGGCCCGGCTTCGGTACAAGGAGCTTGATCTTCGACGGTGATTGGGAAAGGTTTGATCGATTTTCGCCGTGAATCACGATAAGCTGCTGTGGCGAACAGAAAACATTGAATCCGTGCGACCAAGGATGCTCCGAACCGATGATTCCCAGCTTGTCTCCTAATGGGCCGGTAAACCTTACACTCGTCCTAGGCGACAATTTGCCACACACGGCGCCCAGACTGAACGAGGTCGTCATCTCTTATACGAGCTACATCCCGAACCACGGAGTGTAACGACCACGTTACGGATGAGAAAGAACAAAAAAAGAAAAGATCAAGTTTCGCCAACTTCGCTTCCACCACCCGCCAGACCGTCTCACCCCTTCGCTTAACGGCGAAGTTCCGGCTTCTTCTGGAGCTTCGATAGGTGAAACCTCACAAATTATGGCTCGAAACTTCGACGGATGAGCGGTGAGTCGTGTAAGAGGAAGACCAGCCCGTTGGCTTAAATAGTTCCGCAAATCCTTTAATGAACTAAGATAATTCGGCGCGACATGGCCAATCGTTATATCTCCGTGGCAGACGTCCCTTTGGAGGAGACGACACCGTACCGATGATGATGACAAATTGGAGCTACTTTATCCATTAGCCGTTACCACTTATCGACGCCGCCGATGGCTCGAAGATACGTGTCCGTACGTTATCCAACCTCACCGGGCAAACGATCTTGGTACTAAATCAGCACGATGGGCTTTGGCGTCGATTGACATTGACGGACACGGACGTTTACGGACAGCGTCTGGTTCGGTTCAGGATCGAATCGGTCAGCGACCTCTCACCCTCGTACCTCCCATAATTCCGCCACCTATATACGGTACGATTCATCGTGGCCGCTTTCTGGACGGAAACGTTATGGAGGGTTAATTCGTTGGAGGGCGATGGACCGTGCCGGGGTGGGCGAACGCGGTTTGGATCGACGATGAGGAGGGCTGTTTCCTCGTGTGTGGCGCCAGCGAGCATTCGCGGTAGAGACAGCGGAACGGGAGTGTGTAGGCGGAGGAAGCGGGATGCCTGCGAAGGAGAGAGCCATAGCTGGATGGACCGCGGGTTGAGATATGCTCATTGACATTCGAGCCGGCATCGAACCACTTCCGGGGTTTCGCCCTCGGCTCTTCCGGTTTATCCCTGGCGCGGCTATCGAGTGGCACGTTAATGTCAAGAGGGAGCACGGTCGAACAGTGTAAGCGGAACGCGCAAGGGACAGAAGCCCTCCACAACGGAGTAACCTCCGCACAGAATTTCATGAGCTCCGGCCCAGAGGCTGTCCAGGAAACACGGGCTCTGTCTGTCCGGAGCACACAACTGCCTCCATCTTCCGCGTCGCTCCGGATTATCGTGATTGATCACTCCTCGACTGTGTGTCATTAATTGGACCATCGCAGTTATCGGCGGTTAATTAATTATTTGATCGATCAATCGGTAGAAGACGATCGTTCGATTTGCAAGGTTGGATCTGCAGTAGAGCTATGTTGCTGCAACGCTGCAACATCGGTGACACGGAGACCACTTCAATCTCTTCGCTTTTCTTTTTCGTGGTCTTTACTTTTCTCTGCGTTTCCGTTCAATCGAACGTGTATGGGTGCTCGCCTATTTCACATCCCTTCGCACGATTGGATAGCGTGTCTGGAGGGTTGACGTGGAAGGTTGGCTCCGGCGAAGGGAAAGAAACCTCTATAGAACCCCCTCAAAGTGGAGTTTCGTCGGGCTTTCTCCAAGGCCTTGTAACCAACGTGGTTTGTAACCACGTTTACTGGAATTCTTGCCAGTAGCCAGCCGGTTTTCACGGGCGGGGTTTCGTTGGTCATTGCACAACGCGCCGCGGACAGGATATGATAGGTCTCTCATGTGCCCGAGCGTTTCCCCGGAAAAGAACTGCAACTGGATCTCCGCCCTGCAGAAACTGCTCCGCGGAAGGGATGAAAGAAAGACAGCTAACGGTTTCGCCGCTTCCACTGTTCGCACACACAGGACGAAACGAGAGGCGTGTACGGCGCCATTTTCCGAAATCGATACGTCAATCGTTCGAGTGGACTCGTGAGAAAGACGATAGCCGGGAGGGGCGCGGAGGTCGCCGATATCGCAATGGACTCGGTCATGGAGTCGCCTTTCGCCCGTTTACTTTTGCCTCCACCTTGCAGCGACTCCTCAAAGGATACGCGAACTTCCCACGATCCAACTGGTCAATGTCACTGCGGGCTATTCATCGGGGGATTTGCAAGCTTCATTAACCATCACAATTTTCAAGAAATTTCAATCGTTCAATCGAGACCCTCAACTGGGACTGCGCGCTCATGACTCGGCGATGGAAGGGATTCGCGCTCGGAGTTTCCACTTTGAATGCTTTGAGCAAACTTCGATAACTGAGCGCAGGGAATGGTCACGTCCGTCGAAATGGGACGAACGTTTATCTAATTCTCGGGACTCGGCGAACCACTGGGAGGGACCGTGATAGTTTTGAGATATTGCGGTACGTGTAACGAGGCCGACGGTTCTCGCAGAATTTCGCCGTCCTTCGAAGCGGCTCTCGGCCGTGCAGTCTTCCCTGTTAGGCTGGCAAGATGCGGATATAGATATACACTTGTGCGTGTGTGTATCAATGGTGACCGCAAGCATCAATCCCTTTGTCCCTTTGACATCGGGCGCACCGCAACGTAACTTCACGCTCTGCCGAAGGACGCGCGCAATCGCGGTCACGGATAATACGAACGCCTCGGTCAGTGTAACGCGAAAATTGATGGTTTCTCAACATTGATGCGGGTCTATTAGCATCGGGCTCGCGATTGATGAATCGATAGGGTTTTACGTTCGCTAAGCTCATTAGAAACTCGATTCACGAAGATGAATGAAAGAAAATCAGCTTAACTTCGTTCCCGTAACGTCAATGAGCCGAACTCTGGTCCATAGATCAAATTATGGTCGCGGCAGATTCTCGGTACTTTGGAAAATGTTGGCAAGGCGCGCCGGATCGTCGTATTGAAAATACGTCGAGTGGAAAACGCGAAAAGAACGAAAACTGGACCATGGTGGCCGTTTTTTCACCGCAAAAAAATTCCCTGACTTTTCCCTGACTTTTCACTGACCAATAAAAAATATTCCTGACCAAACTTCTAAAGACTTCTTATAAAAGAAATTACTGATGTAAATAAAAATGCCTAATTATTGTATTAATGTTTAATTATATTTTTTTCGAAATGTTCCATTTTCTTAGGCTCCAAAGTTCGGCGACAATTTAATTTTTCCCTGACCAATTTTGAAATTCCCTGACTTTTCCCTGATTCCCTGACCAAGATTTTTTTCCCTGACTTTTCCCGATTTTCCCGGTTTTCCCTGACCGCGGCCACCATGCTGGACCTTGTCTGTTCTAAAGAAAATGTTTAAGTGATTTATTGGTGTGAAATATTACCGCTTTAATAATTGTCAATAAATTTATGAATGATTCATTAGCGTGAAATATTCTCCTTTTAATAACTGTCAATACATTTTTACGCTTTTTGCTTCTGATACGTTTGCATTGGAGCGGTTTGTTTAAAAACAATTAGAGAATTAAACATTAATGAGAATTAAATAAATATTTTTGGTTAAACTTTTGCAGTCATTGAATAATATGGTCGCGGTTTCAATGCCGCAAGGTTGAAAGGGGTGATTTTCACTTTGACGAAATCGTCGGTCAATACGGTAACTCAATAGAGCTGGAAAATGGACCGTGTCGGACGCGGTGACAAGCGCGTACCTCGTCACGCCGTTCCGCCTCGACGCGTTTCCAGCGTCGAGTACCATACAGCAATATGCGACAATAATTATTGCCCGTGTTACTATGGCAGCGACAATTTTATAACCGGTTTGCCGACGCCGTCGGCCATACTCGCCGTCGACCTCTCAGCATCCGGTTCAATTCACCAAATAGCCTCGGAGAATATGCTCGGGTCACTACGGTCGAGCGTGCGGAGGGCAGCCACCGTACAGATTGACGGTACATATTCGTTATATATGTATCGTGTCGACTAGTCCTACATGTGTGGAGAGTCGACGAATAATACCGGCTATTTCAAAGTATTGAGCGCCGATTGACCCCATGAATCCTGACTTATCTCATCAAGTATCAAAACGAAATAAAATTGTGTACAACTTCATCGTTTCAGCTGGGCCACAAAACTTTTAGTAGCATTTAAAAATTAGGGACGCATTAACTTAAAAAAATTATGACAATTAACAATTACAATTTTCATAATTTTTTACAATTAAATGGTTCACAAACTTTAACAATTCAATTATTGACAATCTTTAACGATTATATTGGTCACAATCTTTAACAATTCAATTGTTCACAATTGTTAACACTTGTTAACAATTGTTAACGATTAACTTCGTTCACAATCTTTAACAATTAACATCGTTCACAATCTTTAACAATTAACATCGTTCACAATATTTAACAATTAAATTGTTCAAATCTTCAAGGACTAAATTGTCCGCAATTTAATTGCATAAAAGGTTCGTATTTGCGGATATCCCAAAATTCACCCCATGCAAGAGCGGCCATCGCCCCTTGACTTTGCGTCGAGATATTACGGTCCATCCCCGGACGGCCGGCATTCGGCCACTGTCCCCTGACACACCCTCCCGTCCAGTTGGAGATGTCGGGGTGATTGTTGGACCCGAATAACGGTGGAACGGAGAGCAGACGCCGCGAACAGCGGCTCTTTACTTTTTATCGGTCCATCTTTTCCGGACACTTCTGGTATTATGTTAAGTCGTGGTTCTAGACAAACACGGCAGCCGAGAGTCCCGAGAAAATAAGGCTACTTCGCCACCCCTATCCGTATATCTCTGTACGTGTACCGTGATACGAGAGATACCAGCCGCCGTATAACAACTCCTAAGAGCCGTGCATACTCTTTTGCTTATACGCCGGTAACCCGCTCGCGCGCCTCGGTAATGAGATAGAGTCCACTTAACCCGTGCCTCACGCGTGCCTAAGGGCTCGCCCACGCTTCCCGTGCAGTACAAACTCGAGTTTAGTTACTAAACTCCGGCCAGGTCTCCCCCCACGCTCTCGCCAACCCGGCAGGAATCCTCTTACGAGTAACCTACTAAACCTACATCCCTTCTCCACTCTACCAGATGCAAAAAACCTAAGAAGTTAATTGAATGTGAGAAACACAAAAAAAAAAATATGTGGATTTTTTTTTCATATACATTGCCTTCAAAAAATGGCCCCATTAAGGAAGGAGTCTCGCTGCGTGCTGACTTCGCATAAGTTTGACAACAATAAGAGAAAATTCCAAGTACTTCTTGATGGTGTAAAAATCTGAAAAAAATCATGTATACTAAAGGTACTGAGAAGATTAATTGTACATAATAATAATTGCAATATGTTATTAACAAATTCATAAAAAAATTAATTGGTTAACAAATTACCCGGCAACAAAACTTTTTTTTTATGAAAATGATTGGTTTATTTTTCTGAATACGTATGAATTTTTTCAGATTTTTAAGTAATCGTTGATTTTTGTTCTATATAAAAAAATAAAAAATCAACGATTAGGGTAAAAGTGGTGAATATGGCCCACCTCGATTAACAGGTAAATCAATGATATATGGACCAGTCCATATTCCCCACTTTTACCCTACTTAAAAATCTGAAAAAATTCATACGTCATAAAAATTCATAGTCCCATTAGTCCCACGAGAGAAAGTTCCAAAAGGCCAACAAAGGAAAAAACTTGAGAAATACAAAAAAAAAAAAGTTTGTTCCGCTCATACAAATTAGCTTCGGAAAATGGTCCCATTAGTGACTGTGCACGCGCAATACGGGAGCACGGGAGAAAGTTCTAAAAGGCCAACATCCCTTCACCACTCTCCCAGGTGCAAAAAACTTGAGAAGTTAATTGAATGTGTGAAGCACAAAAAAAAGTTTTTGCTGCTCATACAAATTGCCTTCGGAAAATGGTCCCATTAATGACACATGCACGCGTAATACGCCACGAGAGAGTTCGAAAACGCAACGTGTGCGCACACGGAGTGCAAGTCTGTTGGAGGGTCTTCAGCCGTGTGGCGGACTTATACACCGTAGTTGAGCAAACTCGGTTGGAAGGTTTATTATTATGACGCAGGTAAACGGTAAACTTTCGAAGTCAACTGTGCAAGGGAGTACGTGCAAACGCAGTGGCAGCAGGGTAATTAGTGACGGTACACAACGGTGGGGGCGGCCGAGCGATGCGACGCGAGAGTTTCGACGAAAAGTTTGGAAAATCCCGTGTGTAACTTTGTCTCGCTTTCTCGTCTGTGACTGCAAAGCGCGACTGAGCGGAGGTGCCGTTTCTCTTGCCAGACAGGAGACAAAGACCCAGCGATCCGGAAGAGCAAGTCTCGTTACTCGTTTCAGCACAATACGCCGGAAAGTTGCTCGAATGTTTTCTCGCTGTTCGAAGTTGGGTCACGGAGATCAAAAAACCTGCCCGGCGAAGCAGGAATCTCGTCGCCACAACTGCAATTTGCCTATCTAATGTAGGGACAAAAAAAAGTACCTGATCGAGGCAATTAATTGTTTCGCTGGCGTAGCAGTAAACCTTGAGCATTTCACATTTTTTCCGGTTAGCGGCGCCATTTTAACTCGGCGATCAAAAATCGTATACGGAGAAAAATAAATAGTTGCCCTATCAACTGCTAGCGCCGGAAGCAATTCGGTTGAGCTGAGCAATTAATTGTTTGCGGGAAATAAAATCATTGGCTGAACCCGATTCGTAAGCCCAACAAATTGGTTGGCCCAATCGAGTTGAGTTCCTCATACAAGAACTTGATTGCAACGATAAATGATTTATTTCAGTTTACACTTTGCCTACATTTTCTTATTTTTATTTTTGTCAACTTTTAAACACTGAAGGGTTGAAGCCCTTGATGGCTCTATCCGAGGTGCGAAGGTTGTTTTTACGGTTCATTTTACCGAGGCGCGAACACCGTAATTGCCTTCCTCTATTTACCATGATCGGGGCTACTCTGGACAATGGAGAAAGTGTGGCGGGAAATAAAATCATTGGCCGAACCCGATTCGTAAGCCCAACAAATTGGTTGGCCCAATCGAGTTAAGTTCCCGATGCGAGAACTTGGTTGGAACGATAAATTATTTATTTCAGTTTACACTTTTCATAAGTTTCCCTATTTTTTTACTTTTGTCAACTTTTTAACTCTGAAGGGTTGAAGTCCTCTGATAGGTGCGAAGCTTGTTTTTACGGTTCATTTTACCGAGGCGCGAGCACCGTAATTCCCTTCCTCTATTTACCATGACCAGGGCTATCCTGGACAATGGAGAAAGTGTGGCGGGAAATAAAATCATTGGCTGAACCCGATTCGTAAGCCCAAAAAATTGGCCCAATCGAATTAAGTTCCCGATGCGAGAACTTGATTGGAACGATACATTATTTATTTCAGTTTACACTTTTCATACATTTTCTTATCTTTACTTTTGTCAACTTTTTAGCTCTGAAGGGTTGAAGCCCTCTAATAGCTCTATCCGAGGTGCGAAGCTTGTTTTTACGGTTCATTTTACCGAGACGCGAGCACCGTAATTCCCTTTCTCTATTTACCATGACCGGGGCTATCCCGGACAATGAAGAAAGTGTGGCGATAACGAGAAAAATTATGGCCCGGAGACATTGATGAATCTGCAAGCGGCCCGTTTCGCCACCGGTGCGGTCCCACGACAAACTTCCCATCGCCGTAAGATTAAACGACTTTAGTTTCGCAACTGCGGAGGCAAGAAGTATCATCGTCGAGGATCAGCCGCGTTCGTTCAACGCGAGTGCGCGGAACACACCCACACAACCGGGCCAGAGTTGTTATCGTCCGGTCGTAGTCCGACTGCGATCCAATAAAAGTTTGAGCCAGGGAAACTCCACGGTAGGCTTTCCTCTTGCCCGAATACAGTTCCGGCCTCATTGCCACTCCACCGGCGATGCGCGGGCCCTTTGATGACCCAAATCATTTTACAGCCGAATTCCTCCGCGAAATATAATCGACGAATTCCTCCGCCAGGAAATAATAACGTCTGCAGGTTCGATGTCGCTCCGCAGGACGAACGGATCGGAATGCAGGTGCGCTCGCGGGATTGAGGATGTCGGAGAAGATTGGTTCGGGAATCAACGCAATCAACGTTTGCTTCTTTTTGCCTCTCCTCGTCTCCCGACCAGACCCGCCGGCTCCGACGCTCTTGAGGGGAGCGATTCGATTGCGATTCGATCTTTTACGATCTTTTGTATGTATGACGGCGTCCTGCCGAGAGCTGTGGGTAAAACTGGATGTCGGTACGGACACGCCCGCCGACTTGTACGTGAGCTTTATGAGGTTCTTATCTTCGGGTTTCTCGCGTGTTTCTTGTACGTGCGGGGGGGGGGGGGGTTCGGCCCATCTATGTGAATGGTATACGGTAACGATGTGTGCAATGTGGCGAATTCGCTGGCTGACCATGGACGACAAAGGCAGACTGTGCACGTACCTCGAGAGCTTAGGTGAAGCGATAAAAAGTTTGGGGTGGAAAACGATATTTTCACGGGGGAACCAACAACATCGGAGTTCACCGGGCAACACGGACGCGAAACTTTTTAGGATGTTAAAAACCGTTTACAACCAGTTTTGCGGCGGGTTTTATCTGTGGATAGATTGTGATGAATGATGGTTTTGCTTTTTTTCGCCGCAGACGTCCCTAAACGGCAACCGGAGCTCGGTCGGGATAGAAAACTGTAATAAACTTTTTTTCACGGTTGCTTTTTGTTTGCAGTGGAGGTGGGAGTCTCACTGGAAGCTGAGGCGATAGCCGGTTCGGATGAGACTTGAATTTTTAGCGTACGTAGCACGATACGTGGAAAAAGTTTATTGCAGTTTTTATTACAGACCGTCGTATTTCGTGTGCTGCTCAACTAGTGTGGAGCGTTTTTTTGCAAGGTGGTTGGAGCGCTTCGCACTGGTCAAGTGGGCGGTATATTTTTAAAGCGGTTTATAGAAACTTTTAGACATTGATCGATTATAGTGGATAGTTATTGGTATTACAGCATGTATGCGTAATCTAGAAAAACATTAATTACAATGGGCTTGTAAAAATATTAACTGGTTTGTGCAAATTTTCAAAAAGGTGTTTCGAAGGTGTTTCAGTTTTTTTAAAGAATAATCAACAATTTTTGATCGATTTTGATGTATCACGACCCATTCTCTTCCTCGAAAGATACTCTACAAATTCACCATCCAGATATTTGATATTATTTTCCGGTTAAAAATGAGCGCCGTTTCTTCATGACGGAATTTCGCCAATAGTGTAAAATTGAGACTCCGGCTCTAGATGAAATTCATATCGTGCATCGTCGATTAGGTAGAAGCAAATTGCACCTGACCAGACCAAGTCGCCTACGGAAACGTGGGTGATCGTATCGTGAGCAAACTAATTCGCGCAAATTACGATGCAAATACGTGAATGAAGTAATAAAATGAAGTAATTACCGGGAAGAAGATGACGACTGCGTCGGAAACTCTTTCGCTTAGCCCCTGTGAAAATATTCCACTGGCGAGCACGTGACCAGACAGCTCTTTTACCGTTTCACTCCCGAGAGCCATTAACCGACCGTCGCGGGGCTTATTGAGCGCAAGGGCAAATATTTGAAACTAATAATCCCTCTGCGTCAGTCCTTCGTGCGATATTTACAATGCCTCGGGCACTTTAGCACACATACACCCACCATTTTTTTTTTTTTTTTTTTACATTCGATCGATCGTGTGACTTAAATTTTTCAATTCTGTCTCCGTTAAAACGTATCCGCTCTACGAGGATCGCTGTACGGCCCGTTGATCCGTACCGGGAATTCGGCGCGGAGCCAAACCACGAAGCCGGATGGCTCTTTCCTCCCGTACTCACGAAAACACGGGCCATCGAGAAATACCGATCGCATTAGGAAACCGAGCTGGGGGCAGGAGGCGGAGCTTTCCGAGCTAATTCTGAAATATGCAAAGAGCTCGGCGAAGAGCCCGGTTAATGCTCGTGGCTTCCAGAAACCGGAGGATGAGACAGAGAGAAATGGGGAAAATGCGAAAATTAACCGCAAGGATCGCCGAGGACGGATGAGCTTTCTCGATAACTCGATTAAATATAAATGCGATGCCGATAGCGATAAATCAATGCGACTCGACTTTTTTTTCTGGATCAGAATTTAATGTAACCGTCTCGTGGTGAAAAGAAGGAGATATTTTTTGTTGTACTTTTTTTTTCTTTTTTTTACGCAGAGAGAACCAAAAATGTGAAAAAGCGCCTTTTTTACGAAACTTATTTTTAGGGATTAACTCCCATGAGGCAAGTGCATTATAGAGTACCGTTCGCGAAATTGAATCAAAATCGGCAAACACGCGCGCATGAAAACAATCGGGGAGATAAAATCGATCGCTCGTTTATATAAGAGAGAGTGGGGCACAACGGAATAAAATACTATACCATACCAAAATTATTGGAAAAATTGCGTTTTCTAAAATCTTAATTTTCCAATAATTTTAGGACGTCACATTTTACCCCATCAATGAAATCCCGATTTTCTGTCCCCTTTCGCACACTTTGACTTTATATTTAAAAAAAAATAGAAAAAGGGACGAAAATGTTTTCACATTTAGAAACCCATCAAGGGCTTTCGCAAAGGCGCTCCCAAAGCTGTCGTGCAATGGGCCGGGATCTCGAATAGCTAGGGGTACGATCTTCTCGCAAATCGAAAAGCTTTTCCTCTCGCACTGTTACACATATCGTTACCCCGAGCCGTTTTAGTAAAATCCCCTCGCGCCTGAGTGGATCCATTCAGCGCACCTGAGCACGCACTTACTTGGTTCTCCAGTCGAGAACTCTTCAGCCTGCCTTCCTTTTCTCCCTTCGAGAAGCGTCGCGGCTTTTCTTTAAAAAGTTAACTATCGCCGGAAACGCGACTTTTTTCCTCTTCAGTCGAAATTCATCGCCGACCTAATCGTCGAGAAAAATCCGGATAAAAATTTATTTCCGTGGAGTTAACCGCTCGAAAGAACCGTCCGCGGTTTTTGCCGAAGGCTCGCAGAGCCGCGCTTAATATTGCAAAAAAGCTATTATCCCTACTGAAGGACTCGCCTCACCGGAATAAAAATAAAAATAAAATTACACTTCCCGATAAATTGCGCGGCTTTAATATGTACATGCGCGAGCACACAGCCAAGCGCGCGTTTACACGAAAGGGCTTTCACTCGCGGTTAAATCGGTTTTCAAATACTTTTACCGCTCCCGTTGATCCGGGGCTCTCTCGATCGGAACGTCGTTTACACACGCTGTTACGAGATTTCGTACGTCGTACGTTTCGTCGACGTGGAAAAATCTGGCGAGAGTTTCGCGTTGAAAAATTCTTTCCACTCCGGGCGTTCGAGGGCAACCGCAGGGTCAGAGCGGCTCGGAAGGGCAGAAAGTGCTTCCGGTTCAACCGGATGGAATTACGTTGGGGCGCGACACTATGAGATATTGTGTGTCGCGTTCTGGAATATTTACATCGAAAGACGCGCAGCGGCGCGATGGGAAACGACAGGTTACAGGAGCTCTCGGGATTTTCACCTACCGGGCGGTGAAAATGAGAAAACAACTTACAGGCGTTGTACGTGGAGGAGAGTTTTTGACCCGGAAGTTTGTTGCTTTTCCTCGTGAATTTTTTAACGCCCAACTGGATTCTCACGCCGGAGGACTCCGATGATGGATGGAGCGACAGAAAATGCGAAGTGCCTGCTCCGAGCGGATTTTACTTGTCGAAGGGAAACGGAGACAAGAGTTGTGGCCTTAGAAACGCGCATTGCTGTGCACATGCTCCATAAATCCTCATTTCTCTCAGAGTAATTAAAAAAAAATAAAACAAAGTATTCATATATTGAAGAAACATTTTTTGTTTCCGAGGGTCGGAAATCTTTTTCATGTTAATTTTAGAACTAAATTCTTATAATTCATAACTTAAAAAAATGAGGATTGTAAAATTTAGAAAACAATGTTTGTCAAATGTTCGTCCAACTTTTATTTTTTTTATGTGAAAAATGTGTGAAAACTCACGAAATTCAAAGTGAATTAACAAATCTGAAAAACTTCGTACGTATTCAATTTTATTTTTCATCAATTTGTTAATAACATTTTAGAATTATTATTATGCAAACTTTATATTTCCAGCACCTTTAAGATGCTCGATTTTTTTTCAAATTTTTATACCATCCAGAAGTGTTTGCAATTCGCCCTCATTTCTCTGAAATTTATGCGAAGTGAACCCTATTCGCAAGGACTGCCTTAAAGATTCAGTGGAGAGGGTCGATGGAAGATCATCCCAAAGCCGCCAGCGCGGATGTACAATTTCAGGACGGCTTACGCGACAAAGAGGAACATCCGCCGATTGATCGGCAAACTTTCGTCCCGGGCACGATCTTCGCTTGGACGATTAATCAGACTTCCCGATCGCCCAGCTCAGGACATGGCAGCGTATAACAAGCGAACTGTAAAATACCTTCGCACATAAAGGGCCGAAGTGGCGCCAGTAACGGGTAATTGGCCTTCCCTCTTGAAGACCCAATAACTGCACCGCCCGCCAGAGGATTGTCCGGAGACGAGGGAACTCTTAAGGTACTCCAGCGACGATTGTAATTAATGACGAGGATGGTCCGCTGTCCACTTAGTGAACTTTCCTTCGAGGCAAGGACTGGAGGACAGGGTGTCGAGACTCGGAGACCAGAATCCAGAAAACCAATCGTCGCAGTCAAGGGGCTAAACGGGACGATGAAATCCGAATGCGAAAAACCCTTCGCGAGATACCCTAATTCAGTTTCCTCCACTGACGGAATACTCTATCCGACAGTAGATAGAGGAGGAGGAGGAAGAAAACGATTCGACGTTCTGGATGACTTCGTCTGGCAGGATGCCTGAACGAAACGGATAGTCGAATCCCGGCAGACCTCTTTCCTGTACACCGGAGTCGGATATACATCAACAAAGTCTTCGCCCTATCTTGCCCGGTTCACCCCTACAGCGGACCCTCGGTTGTTGCGCGACAATTTCGTTCGAGGTTCGAATGGTATCCGCCAGAACTGGGCAAAATACCAAAAAATAGTACAAGGTATAAGGAACACAGAAAAAAAAAAAAATCATTCCGAATGAAACGATACCATGTCAGCTTGACCGTCTTGCTGTTGTTGTTTCAATATCATATGGACTTGTAAGGATTGAAAGTCGAATTGAAACAAACATTTTTTTCTTCGGCAGCCCACAAACGAATTTTTTTTCAGTGTACAAGGTGCAAGGGATGCAAGATGCAAGATGCAAGATGCAAGATGCAAGATGCAAGATGCAAGATGCAAGATGCAAGATGCAAGATGCAAGATGCAAGATGCAAGATGCAAGGTGCAAGGTGCAAGATGCAAGGTGCAAGGTGCAAGGTGCAAGGTGCAAGGTACCTGGCACTTCAGGTACTGTCCAGCTCTGGTATTCACCAGCAAGGGGTCTCTCGCCCAACTCGAGATTCGGTCGGTAACGAAAACTGTAGTTAATTTCTTTAACTCCACACTGATAAAAAATACAGTTGAATCAACTAAGATTTGGGCAGGGACGTTCAAATAAATATTTACTTAGTCGAACCAAATATTTTAATGACCCAAAAGTATTTTGGTGAAATCACCCAACGAATTGTTGAACTAACAAATTTTTTAGCTGTACCAACAAAATATTTAGTTGAACGTCCCTGCCCGAATCTTAGTTGATTCAACCTTATTTTTTTATCAGTGCATCCGTTTGCCCTTGAAAGCAAATTCTTACACGAGTTCGATATGAATCCTGGTCGTGTAAGAATTTCTTCTCGAACCTAAATGCTCGGTATCGTTAAAAAAAATGACCATGGTATTTCACACGTTCTCGAGTCTGTTCATTGGAACTGTGGGACGACGAGCGAGCGGTCTTCAAGCGGGCTTCGACTGTAGGCGTCTCGAGCCACGAGAGGGGGATTGGTGAGGAAGATAGCCAAGAATCCTCGGGCCGGCGCGTCGATTGTTTCGAGAAGTAACCCCCGCACAGGCACTTTTCCGCTGTTCTCAGCAGTTTCGCGAGCCCTGTAAGTCGAGCCGGGAACGGAGCGGGCCGACGTATCTACTCTTCCATTCTTCTTCTTCGCCGCTGGGAGAGAAGCGCGCCGACGTGGAGAGAGGGACGGAGATGAGACGAGGGAAGTGGAGGAAATCAATGCGATCTTTCGCGGTGGCAAAGAGCGCGAGGTAGAACTCAGCTACTTGCGCCGAGTTGAAAAGGAAAATACGACGAGGGGGCGGGAAGTTCGCGGCCGAAGTCGCGGTCGGAGTCGAGACGTGCACCGAGGCATAAAGGGAGTCGCAGGAAAAACTGCCAGTTGCACGGTGCGATTGGAAAATAGAATAGGGAAAAGGGACAAAGCCTACCCGAAGGTAATTACGATAAGGACCGGCTCGTCGAGTGTATTGATTACAACCGGGCTTGTTTGGCGAGGAAATTACACGGACTGCCTGAACCGACTGGACTTTGCGAAAATACAAATATCACAAAACAACACTTTACTCCCTCTCCGATATTTTCAATCACCGATTCATAGACAATAGCTCAGAAAATTAACTTTGCGGCAAAATTGACTTGAAAAAAGAAATTCGCGTTAAGGACATGGGAAACGACTCAGTCGGTAACCAAAATCTATAATGAATGCAATTCAGACACCGCGGACCGTTTGCAAAAAAGCAAAGCTTTAGCGGATGTACAATTTAATACCGCATCCGATGATGCTTCCTTTTTAAGGGACAGGGGGGCAAAATGGCACACTGGGGTAAAACGGGATAATGAGACAAAACGCATTTCTCCAATAACTTGTGGATGGTGGCGATGGTGGTACGTGGGGCAAGACGGGTTTGAAAATCCGGATGTACCGTTGGGACAAAATGGGGCAGCCAAAAATTATTGGAAAATTGAGTTTTGCCCTCACTGTCCCATTTCGCCCAGCTGTGCCATTTTACCCCGGTCTCTCCTATCAGAATCATCTACCGGTTTTAAATTACATTGATTCGAAAACTGCATCCATCTTTCTCGCACTCACGTCACGTGGTACATCGTTCACGTGACCTTAAAGAATTTTTTAAATAAGAATCTTTGGCCATTAACATTCATCACTTTTTATCAAGCTCGCGAGCGCCTCTGCGGTGACGGATAAAAAAAATAACGTGGTGGATCGCGGGGCAAAATGGGACAGTGGGGGCAAAACTCAATTTTCCTATCATTTGTGGATGCCCCGTTTTGTCCCAAAATAAGTCCAGATGTACAACACCATTTTGCCCCACTTACCATCACCGCAATCATCCCATAAGTTATGGCAAAACTGCCCTTTATCTCATGATTCCATTTTGCCCCACCGTCCCATTTTACTCGCTCTCCCCTATATGAGACATGAGAAGAGAAAAAAAATTCCTCGCCCTGATAAGAGTCGTCAGGACGAGACGGAGGGCGGACAATCATTGCATGTATAATACCAGCAGCGGCTTCTCGTGTTCCGCCAGCGGTTTCGTTTCTGCTCTCTTCCGCCACGCTCGCAGTCACGATAAGATGAAGATGAAATACCATCGCTGCCGGGTCGACGGGGTGGAGAGGAAAAGAAAAATGAACGAAAAAGAAAAGAAAAAAAAAATTAAAAAGAAGAGCGTACCGAGTAAAAGAGAGGAAATGGAAGTCCGGGGTGCGAAGGGGGTGAGCGAGGTCTTGGTCGGGGGTGCAGAGAGCGCCGTCGAGAGCTCCGGAGGAAGAGAGCAGACGCAAGAAGGGAAAAGAAATGCGAGGCAAAAAGTCATCCAGATAACACGTACGCTGTATGTGCGCTCGGCCAGTCTTCTAGGCAAACACGCGTGGCTCCCTCAACTCTTGTTCTTATTCTTTCGCCGTTAAAGACGACGGACGGAAAAGACGGCAGAGCCAGAAAACCGGTTGCTCTTCCCGGTTCCACTCCCTTATCATCCGAAAGCCCTTAAACTGCCGAACGTCGTCTCGTGGCTTGTTCCCATGGGGCAAGGTTTTATCACCGTCCCGCGCGTCCTTAAGGACGAGCCCGGCCTTTTAATTTGGCAAATTGCTTCCAAGGCCCCGACGGAGGGTAGAACGGAGGGCGAAGGGCGGAAGGGCCGGGAGGCTTTGGCAGGGATGCTGCGCACCTTCGTCCCGAAGTGGCCTTTCCTATTGCTCGAGTGGGTACGTAATCTGCTCCGTCGGTAAATCTTCCGGCTATGCCGCTACATAAATAGGTATAGGTCACACATATAAATCCGCATCCCTTTTGTATCCCTTCGCCCTTTATCTCTGGTGTAACGCGTACATCCCCGGATCTCACGACCAAGCTGGTAAGTCTAATTTAGTGCCGGGAAGAATCTTCATTAGGGGGTGCACGAGGAACGATTCCACGAAGTCGCGACTACGGTTCTTCTGGGTAGCGGAGCTTTTCGACGTAGCGGCACTGAGGGGCCAATCGATGGATGGTGATGTATTTAAAAAAAAAGCTCTTTTGGCGCGGAAAAGGTCGGATATCCGGACCCAGGCATCGAACGACCGGTGAACCAATTTCGAACGCTATAATAGCTCGTTCATCTCTGGGTGAGATTTTTTTTTTTTTTTTAAGTGGTACCAAAAAATGGCCCAATGGGTACTCGTTGAACCCTTTTTTCGCCCATGGCCGAAGCTCGATTTTTGACTGTGGACAACGATCGCACGTTGCATTGAATGACAAACGAGAGCGTGACGCACGAATGCAGTTAATCGGGCGTAAAGAGAGCGAGATAATAATGGACCGAATCGACTGGACCGGAGCACTTTGAGCGATTTACGGGACCCCGTTGATTGGTTCGTTACCATCCTGCTTTCACAACCGAGCGACGGGAGGTTAACTACTGCGGGTAAGTGTTCGTGTGAAACGAATATGAATAAACATGCGATGGTTTTTTTTTTTTTTTAGGTGAGTTTATCGAAGCGTTCGCTATGATCATTCGGTGTTGTGGAACGGGGCGCATGGGGTAATACGAGCGGCAAATTGTTTAATTGTCCGGTCGCTCGGATGTCCGATGGCGAAATACAATAACCAATTGCTGCGCAGTTTCATAAAGTTTTGCACGGCACACTGAACAAAAAATTCGCTTGCGGGTTGCCAAAGAAAAAACCATTTGTTTACATTCTTGCAATTCGACGTGACATTGAAACAACGACGGTAAGACATGTTATCGTTTCAAGCCGGTATGGAATTGTGCGAATTGAAAGTAGAATTAAAATAACAATTTTTTACCTTCGGCAGCCCGCAAACGAATTTTATTTGAGTCATTGGTTTCTTTTTTCGGTGTACAAACACCGATTTTCACTTATTCTAAGCCGGGTGAATTTCAAGCGAAATTTGGCTTCGCCGACAGACTGCGCGCGGAACAGTTCGAACGAAATAACGAAATTCGAATTAAAATAACGATTTTTGTTCTTCGGTAGCCCGCAAGCGAATTTTATTTGAGTCATTGGTTTTTTTTCTGGTGTACGAACACCTATCTTCACTTATTTTAAGCCGGGTGAATTTTAAGTGAAATTTGACTTCGCCGACAGACTGCGCGCGGAACAGTTCGAACGGTTTTGCATTTCGGTCAAAGTTAGCGCGCCCCATTTAGCGACGAAATTTTCGTTCGGGGGATTCCCCCAATACAGGGCTGGTTTGGTTACACACCCACGCTCGGCCATCTCTCGCCGGACGGTTTGCACTCGACGGTAACGTCGTAAAATTCGCTCGGAGGTTCAGCGCAACGTTACTCGGTAAATTCGACTTCGCAGCTCTCCGGCTGCGGGAAACTGAAGAGGAACACCAGAAATTGTGGCTTTCCTCGTAAAGTTTTGACATTCCGGAAAGCTCGAGGGTTCGACAGCGACGAGGCCGCTGTAGCAGTGAGCGTTCCTAGCTGCGGGACACTTAATATTCTCCGGAGAGCGAGAGGATGAGAGAGACCCGAGGGTGGTTTTACGAGGATCGACTTTGTGGCACTACAAGTGCTAATATGCGCTTTGCCGCAATCGCGCCCTGTAAAACGATTAATTTACGGGTTGTAGGGAACGTTTCGTATCTCACCCGGAAAAGGGATTTTCTGTTTAACGGTCGCTTATACTCAATCGTCTGTTACAAATTCATCCGGGGTTGATATTGTTGTTTGCATTAAGACACCAGTTACGGTGGATTTTGCCAGAATGGGTAATTACACGATTCGCGGCAAGTAACAGATGTTGCAAACCCTGTTCGCCAAATTTATCACTACGAGTCACTAAATAATCAAAATAAATATATTTGATGAAATTAATCAATTTAGGTCAATAGAAGATTAACTTTTTGAAAACAAATTATAAAAATCTCGCTGTCAACATTTAGGGTAAAATGGTGAATATGGCCCATATTCACCATTTCCATAAATCACTGATTTACGAGCTAATTGGAGTGATTTACTCACTCCTTTTATTGATATAAGTCGTCCTGTTCGGCTCCTTTGTAAACGATACCGAACAGCGGTCAAAAATGAAATGTTTGAAAACAAAAAAGAACTACCGATTTAATTAATCCTTTGTAAGGCACGAGTCAAAGGTTACTTTAGAGTCAAAGAATCTTTGCACGTGCAAGTGCTAATATGCACTTTGCGTCAATCGCACCCAGTAAAACGATTAATTTACGGATTGTAGGGGTGTTCCGGGTTTGTGCCTGTTTTTACTTAGTTTTTTATTAAAATGTTATCCGGGGGGGGGGGGGGGGGGAATATTGTCATTTGCATTAAGACATGAGGTACGGTGCATTTTGCTTGAACGGGTAATTACACGATTTGCGGGCAAGTGGCAGATGTTGTAAACCCTGGTCGCCAAATTTATCACTAGCGAGTCACTCAATGTTAAATTTAATTATTTAATTTTTAATTAATATTTAATTATTTAATTAGATCAATACAATCAATTTAATCAATTTCATCTAATTCTATAATTAAACGAAGTTTATAATAATCAATTTTTTTAATCTCGGTGTCAAGATTTAGGGCATAAGTGATGAATATGACCCAGTCCATATAAAATTGATTTACCGTCTAATTGGAGTGGAGCAAATTCACGCTTCTTACCGATATAAATCGTCCGAACAGCAGTCGGAAAATAAACGTTTGAAAGCAAAAAAAGCAACCCATTTAATTAACTCTTTGTGGCGCACGACTCAAAGGTCGCTTTGGAGTCAAAGAATCTTTGCCATGTACGTATACTCTGAAGGTTTTTTGTGGGTTTTAGTTCCCGTATTTATATGTGGGAAAAATTTTCATCTCTCCGCGAGAAAACTTTCATCATCTCTTCATACGTTCTCGACAGACAATTTTCTGCGGAACGTGGCGGTGTTACGATACAATTAAAATGTCTGACCGAATGGGTTAAAGCGTATCATTAGCCGCAAATCCCACACCTTGACTCTACAGCCGAAGGACAAATGAGATTTTCCTTCCGCTTCCTCCTCCGTTCATCCACTCGACGTCATCGGTAGTGCCTTTCTCTCTCGAGGCAAACGACCACCGGTGACAAGAATTTTCCATTACGAGACCGCCTCTTGATCGTCGGGCTGAGCCGGACGGACAACTTGCAGTCTCATCTCCGCATCATCCTCCCAGAGTTCAATAATCTAACCTTCTCTCGACAAATTTTAACAAATCTCTCCACGGTATTCGCGCACTGCTGGCAACGTTGGAAATGAGAAACTTTACAATTTCCTGCGACTGGATAATGCACTTAAACGCTTCGAATAATTATTCTTATACTTTGCGACGTCCGAGCTGAGTGATAAGACGGAACTTTGTTCTTGAGACGGATTTATTGATTATAAGGTCTGCTATTTGTTGCAATCGCGTTCCGTTCCACGTCTGCTCGCTCTTGAATTCACGTCAAGACTTTCATCGCCTTGCGTCATCCGGAATTTAATCATCTACTCTTTTGCGAATCGTCATACCGTGTGTTCCCATAGACCTGGATCTCCACATTGAGAAAAACTTAGGGGAAAAGTGATGAATATGGCCCACCTCGATTAACACGTAAATCAATGATATATGGACCGGGCCATATTCCCCACTTTTACCCTAAATAGTAAATTGTTCCTATGGGGGGCGTCTACATTTTACAGTCCCGACAATGACCAAAAATGATAGTCGTAGCTATAATTATAGTTTAATCAATTGAGTCGATTCAGTCAATCTGAATTTGATAAAATTTGATTCTGATAAAAAAAATCGCTTGCGAGCTGCCGAAGAAAAAACTGTTTGTTTCAATTCTACTTTCAATTCCGACAATTCCATATGATATTGAAACAACGACATCCAGATTTACTAACTATTGTAACTAAGGTAAACCTAGGTTTACCTTAGTTACAATAATTCCAATATATCGTATATATCGTGAAGTACAGAGATGGAAGATCGAGGGAAAACTTCACCGTCAACTCACGGAGGACGTGGGCATGAGAAGCGCGAAGCGAAAAAAAAATAGGCCAATTTTCCGCGGAATTAAGGACCAAAGGAAACGCATTAAGGGCACATACGAGGTACCAAAGCCGCCGAGTCTCGTCGTTTTCCACGCGCCCTATGTGTTATGTGATACACACATCTTGTATCGGTGGAATAAGATTCCAGCGGATAGGGAGAAGAGTCGAGAACGAAGAGGGGCCGAGGTCGAAGTAGGGATGACCGAATCGCGAGGTCGGATGAACGCGGTTCCGTGGATATCGCGCGCCACCATAGATGGATATATTGATAGAAGAGAGCTGCACACAGCGAAGCATAGCGGGTTGTTCACGAGAGCGAGGAAGATAAAGAGTGGCAAAGAAACGATTCGCGAGGATATTGATCTTTCTGGGGAGTTGCCATGTGGAACCCGCGGTCCAGACGAACGACTTTACGATCTCTCGCCCCGCTGGCGGTGGTGGCGATTCCGCTGGTCGGTTTCTCGTACTATGTTTTCTTCTTCCATTATTTCATTTTTTTTTTTGCCTGTGACGCCTCTCGCTACTTCGGATCGTTTATTCTCGCTTTGTGCACATTTCACACGACAATAAAAAAGTTTGTGCATTCAACAAAGAGTTCTCGTCCGTTGAGCATTCACCATCTTTTTTTTCCTCTTCACTTGACTATTTTAATAATTTTTTTTTATTAAAAAAGTACGGTTTATCGATAAAAATAACGAAAAGAAATTACATTAGCGTACTTTCAAAGCATATTATGTCTTCAATGAATTTTCCAAGTATTAATTAAATGTCGTGTCAGTATAATATTTTTTAATTAAAAAATACGATTTATCGACAAAAATCACACGCCCTTAGTGAATTTTCCAAGAATTATTCAAACACGGCGTCAGTATAATGTGATGGGCTTTGCACCAAGCATTGCTGCAGTTTTCTCGTGAAAAAACATTCTCCACCTACGACGCGTGTAAAACCGCTCAGCTTCGTTTGAAATTAAATTTTAAGACCGGAAATTCAAGAGCCCTACAATGTTCCCATTTTTGCTCCCAAACTATCCAAGCTTCTGGATAATCTGAATAATCTGGATAATTTTGGATAAATAATTGTAAAAATGTGCTCATTTGACTAGTCTGTTCGCATCAGTTTCAGAAAAACGAGAGGGATTAATTTTGCATAATAATAATTCCAAAATGTTATCAACGAATTTTCCACAAATAAAATTATTGACCAAATTTTTAAATTTTTAAATTCCATCTTGCCATATGCTTGATTTTTTAAGATTTTTATACCATCCAGAAGTGTTCGCAATTCCCTCTCATTTCTGCGTAACTAACAGCGAAGTGAACAGCACTCGCAAGGACTTTCCTTGAGTCTCCCTGTTTTTGCCTCCAAACCATCCGAGCTCCCGGGAACGCGAAATGTGGTTGTTTCCATCCGTTGCATTGTGTATCTAATCTGCCTCGAGGCTGTAGAGCCACCGGAGTGTTTATGCGACCGATGATGGTGAGTAGCGGTGGGGATTGAGGTGCGGATTCTCACGGAGCGCCGTGCCGTTTACCCGACGAGCGAGTAGTACAGCTCCTCGTGCGGGGAGACGCGCATGGAAAGCCCTCGCACGGAACGAAACTACAGCGAAGGAGAGAAAGAGGAACGGCCAAGAAACACGGGGCAAAGAGGGGCAGAGAAAAAATGTTGAAAACGAGAGAGAGCTCCCGACACGAGGGAGTAATAATCCCCGGGTCAATATTTCCTCTACGTGAGACTATCCACGGGCCGCTACTCAATTTACGTATACACGTGGACGGAGCCGAGCAGCTCGCTTCCCATGTGCACTTCCGGTTATAACGAACACACAGCCAGGCAAATCGTAGACGCATGAGAGGGTCTCGCTCACCCCTATCTTTCGAGTACACACTCGAAGATTTACAAACCCAACCCCCCGCCCCCCCCAAGCCCCACCCCAAACCACCCTCCATGCGCAGCCCTATCGGCGCGATCTGAGCCGCTGCTTCGTTCTACTCTGGACTCCTGTACATTTATTCCAGGGTGGAAAAATAAAGCTTTTCACTGTTCTGATATAAGAGGAAAAAAGAAGTCTCAGAGTCGATGGAAAAAAGGAGATACAAATCACGTTTGGGAAAAGGTGGGGAACTCGGTAACAAATCCTCAAGAAAAGTTAAGGAGGGAGTCTCGCTGCGCGCGGACTTCGCATAAGTTCGACAACAATAAGAGAAAATTCCAAGTACTTCTTGATGGTGTCAAACTCTGAAAAAAATCATGTATACTAAAGGTACCGAGAAGATTAATTTTGTATAATAATAATTGCAAGATGTTATTAACAAATTCATCAAAAAATTAATTGGTTAACAAATTACCCAGCAACAAAACTTTTTTTTCTTATGAAAATGATTCGTTTATTTTCCGGAATATGTATGAATTTCTTCAGATTTTTAAGAAATCGTTGATTTTTTATTTTTTTTTGTGGACCAAAAATCAACGATTACTTAAAAATCTGAAAAAATTCATACGTATTCAGAAAAATAAACGAATCATTTTCATAAAAAAAAAGTTTTGTTGCCGGGT
>JAPYZC010004525.1:0-16675 GCA_030522665.1 Ichneumoninae sp. A BG-2022a | reverse complement strand
CATTTTGAAATAATTATTATGCAAAATGAATCTTTTCAGTGCCTATAATAAGTATGAATTTTTTCAGATTTTTATAACATTGGGAAGTGTTTGCAATTCGTGCCCGAATTTCTCTAATTTAGGCAAAATGAACACCACTCGCTCCAACCTCCTTAAATCACACAAAATCACACAATATCGTTATTGCATAGAAAAATTTACTTCTGCATCGCGCTCCTTCATTTTTCTAGAATATCTAAAAGTGATGAAAGAAATGTTACCGCGATAAAAATATTGACGATACAAATACCATCCAGCAACGAAAAAGTAACTATCTAACAGTTAACCTACACTTCGTAATTACAATGCTGCGGACAACAAAAAAAAACCTCGATTTTATTCTCGTCGAATGAGAATTCGGCGTGTCGCCTTCTACAAAGGCTTGTCGTCCGGTCATTAACTCGCGAGATCATTGGCATCGACTGGACTTCTTTTCATCGAACGTTTATTCTGCGGCTGATGAAAGAAGAAAATCCTCTTGCCGACTCGTCGTTTTATTATCGAATTAACTAATCAAAATTCTCATTCTCTACGAGGCTGTACAGACGCGTTTGCCTTCGGGACTGGATTTACCAGTGAATCACGCACGTGTAACGTGTTCGCGGACCAAAATGAATCATCTGGGAATAACAAAAAAAGAAAAAGGTGAAACAGCTTCACGGGTAACGAGAATTTTTTTCCCCCCCCACCAACCGTCACCAGCCAACGACAAATATTCAGGGTAAATTTTCCAACTGGGCACAATGACTCGGTGACGCGTGAAACGAAGTGAATCACCGCCGATAGAAAAGAAAAACCAAAAATACATCGCTCGGGTCAAGATTTTAACTATTTTTTAATTTTTCTTCGATAAAATTATCCGTCAGGAATTTTGTCTCGTAAATTCGGGATATCGCCACTTACCTTTATTCGATAAGAAATAACGAAAAATGTCACTTTTCACTTTCCAAAAAAATAAATAAATAATAACGGTTTCTCGTTCAATTATTCATCGAATGACGAGAGTCTTTTGAAAAAAATCTTTGAGCTCGACGGTAATCAAGCTCATGTCGCGCACTCGCCTGGCTCGCGTATATAAACACAAATATATGTATATATATATATGTATATTTTTTTTCTTTTTTTAAGCCCCGAGGAAAATATTTTTGTGTATTGGAAAAACACGACGCTCGTAAATTTTCTAGTCGGCCAGCCAAGAATATTTTATAGTTTTCGACACAGACCGCTGGCGACGATCAAAACGTCGAAGAAGAAAATGCCATCACTGGCAACACTGGCAACGCTCGCCTCGCCACATCGCTGCTCTGTTCTCTTCCCTTCACGATCGACTAATTCACGGGAAAAAAAGCGTCCAAAGAAAATTTTTTTTCACGCACCGGGTGCTGTTCTTTTTTTTACGTTACAAAACTCGTCGGCGAGTTCGCTCTCTCTCACGCACTTTTCCCCGCACGTCGTCGTCGGAACACTCCGTGTGCCTCTCGCGTCCTCGGCCAACGGCACACACTGGCACACAGTTGGGGGGGTTTTCGTCGACTGACGATCTATCGCGAGAGTTTCGAAGTTTTCGATTATCGCAAAGCCGAGTGCAGCGCGCGAACAACCACGAAGATAGCGAACCGATTGGAGAGGCGAGACTCGAACGAGCCGAGCTACAGTGGAGCCTCTGCACGAGATGAAAACATCGTTGCGGTAAGATGCATCTGTCGATCGATTGATAAAACTGACAAGAGTCGCCTCCTCAACGTTAAAACTGACGGGCGAGATCTCGCGATTGTTATTATTATTATACGATTTATATTTTCAGGATACAAAATTTAACATTTGTTTACACATATATACATATGCATATACATGTATATAAATTAATTGAAAATACTGGCAGGTGAAGAATATTGAAAGACACAGGTCGCAGTGATAATGTCAGTTGAGACTGGTGCGGACTATGTTTAACAAGTACGCGCTCAAGGCTGTCAGTGCTGTCGGTTCGATTTTGCAGTACGGATGCGTGACTCACTGCGCGCTCGAGTATATCGGCGACTTTGTCGTGGTGAGTTTATTTATTTATTTTTTTACATAGACCAAAAAAAATCCAAACTTTTTCGTCATTTTACATCCTTTGAGGTTATCCGCGATGCACGACTATTGTGACGTTCCGGACGTCGCAAGCAACGCCATCTGGGCGGAGAGTGAAGAAATAAAAAATGTTTTTGTTTCTCTATGTTTCTGTAGATAAAGTCGTTTAATGATGTATTTTTAAACGATTCTTTGTTACTCCGTTTTACCGTTACGTTTTTATTTTGTTTTATCGTCTGTAGGTCACAGTGACGAATAAGCGTTGATGTAACAAGTCTGAATGATTTTATTGTTTCCAGTGTACCGGACCTTCGATGGAGCCAACGATATTTAGCAACGATGTATTATTCACCGAGCATCTATCGCCGAGACTTCAAAATCTTTCAAAAGGCGATATCGTAATTGCCAAATGTCCGTCGAATCCTCGACAGCACATATGCAAGCGAATAACCGGCCTGCCCGGGGACAAAGTTCGCTACGGCTTCACAACACACGTTGTAAGTTCGAGTATTGATCCAGACTGTTCCAAAGTCGCCTTGTACCCTGATAGACAACCGGCACAATAAGTAGCACTTGGCGCGATATTTGCGACATATGCCGCACATGTCGCAAATATCGCGCCAATATTGCTATTTTTCGTGGCGTTTGTCTATTAGGGTAGATGTTGATTATTGTTCTGTTAAGGGGAAGTAAAACAGCTGTGCGTGCTAGAGAGATAGTTGCAATTTTCAAATTAACTTTTTTCAGTGGTCCTAATTGTTTTCGGAAACATATGAATCCGGGCCGGATTCGAAATTACCGTGCGCATCCGGCTCGAATTTACTTTTTCCTGAAAAAAAAGTTAGCAGCCTTGAGAAAAGTTAATTACAGTTTTCATTACCGACCGCGATATTTCCCTTCCCCTTAACGGCCCGGGTTCGATCGCAGGTCGATGCTCCATCGACCAAACAGTTGCAACATTGAAAAGGTCGATGGAAAAAAAAATTTTTATGAAAACTAAATAGTCTTTTATTCGGCTCGTCGAAAAAAGGTACCCGAAGGACACGTCTGGCTCGAGGGCGACAACAGCAGCAATTCCGCCGATTCCCGAATCTACGGGGCTGTGCCGCAAGGATTATTGAGGGGTCGAGCTATATGCAAAGTTTGGCCGCCAACCGACGTAGCTCTATTGACACCGAAACATGTTCAACATGATTAAGCTCCATTGATTAATTCAAAATAACTCTAATTTATTTCTATGAAATAGACTCTACCTTATGAATTCATGAAACTATCCTGGTTTTTATTTTGTATATCTTCACCCGATTGACCTGCGACTCGCCTTTTCAGCAAGTGGAGCCTCGGTCAATTTTTGTATCCCCGCTCCCCTCCCCGCCGGTCGTTCAGACTTTGACCATCAGCGCCAAACACGAAAGCGTTCATGGGCTTGGCGATCGCGCGTAGAGGCGGAGGTGTCACTCGACGAAGAGGAATAAAACAATTTTTTTTTACATACACCTCGAACGATTTCAACTTCCGAACGAACGGGACTGCAACGAATTTTGAAGGCTCCGTTGCGAAAGAAAAAAATAACGAAAAAAAGAAAAAAACAATTCGCGTCGTTACCAGTGATGATTTTTTGGCGGTTCGAGCTCTTAGCGCTTTAAGAAGATAAAAATCAAAAGTTACAGGCTACATTTTTAATCTGTACGAAACAGGTATATCGAAATCGTTATTTTTTACCTAAATTAATTTTGCAATGTTCCTTTGCTATTCTTTTAAGCTAAGCGAATGAAAAAAACGTACAGTTACTCGATCGAACAATTATTTACGTAACACAAGGTTGACTACGGCCTTGGCGATCTGACAGATTCACGGTCGAGTGGTTTCCTCGTTATTATGTATTTTTTCCATCGAGCGCTCGAAAGTTTTTTGTGAATATTCAGTTACGAAAGCTCCAGACCTCGAAGTCGACGTTCTTTGTAATTTTTCATTTGTTTTGTAAGTTTTATTTGTTTCGTGAATTAATTTTGTGAGTTTGTGGATTTGTGTATGAAAGATTTTGTGTATGACGATTACGAGTGTCAACAATAGGGAAATTTTGAGATTCCTTGGGAGCGATTTTGAGTTTTCGGTCGAATTGGGAGTGAGCGAGACGGAGGTTATGTTTGTAAACGAGTAACGAGGTATTTTTATCATTCTTCTTTTCCTTTTTTCCCTGTTCGATGGTTCTCGATAAATTGTGTTGTCGGAAATTTGCTATCGGTCTTCGAAGCTTGATGGCATTGCTACGCCCCGTTTATCGAGAAAAACGAATGTAAATGTTTTAAAAACGTATACGTTAGATATAAATTACGTTCTTTGAAGCGTTTCCGTTCGTTTATAGTAAACATGAGAAAACGCATAATTATTTTATAAAAATATATCCACATTGACAAGCTTTCTTTGACAGGACAAAAAATGAAAACAATGTTTTTGGTCTGTATGAAGTAGGTTCGCAGCTTGTCCAGTTTCATGTAGCATACGGGCCGTACAGGTCTAATTTTTTTGTATCGTTTCATTAAACTGAATCACATAAAATTGAATGCTTTCCAGTTTATAGACCCATTTTGATGGGGCGATTCATACAGTTGTTTTTGTATAATTCAGGCATTTTCGGGGCTGAGGAACAGCGCTGTTAACACAAAAGGACAATTTATTATTTTATGATTGCTGGACGTTAAGTTTTATAATTTTGCATATTTTTGACTGGATTGTTAGAATTTGCTGTCATATCATCATTCAGAATAAAATTGTCGTCCTTAAAGGTTGACCTGCTTTTTCATTGAACAAATAGAAATTTTGAATATATGTAGGAATCGATTCCGGGGGAGTGTCAAATAATCAAAACTTCTCTGGGAAAATAGTCTTTAATGAGAATCACGATATTTCAGCTTGTAGCTGGTCGTTGACCAACATAAAACAAACCTAGTTCAAGCTGCTGCCTAGCAGCAGTCTCGCTCATAAGCTAATATTTAGGTTCTCGAGGAATCCACTCCTACATATATAATTTGAAAAGCTTTAAAAAGAAAAAACAAACATATATTTAGCTGAACTCTGATTCATTTGGTCAGTCCTGTGTTCAATTATACATTTCTGTGTCAGGATTTTTTGTTCATATCTTTACTTCTTAGTTACAAGCTTTTTTTCCTAACTTTTGATTTTCAAGCAATTAATCATTTTTGCTTAAACACCAATTGCAAATATGATTTCATAAACAATAAAAATATATACATACAGATTTTAGCTTTTTTTATTCATGTGATCAGGCCCTTATTTAAATTTCTATTGTTTGTATGTAAATTTTCTTTAGTACTTTTCTTCCGAACCTCCAGATATTTTCTCTATTCTGTGATAACTGTTTTCAAGATTATTTGTTTCTTTTTAGAAACAGAATAATTTACAAATTTTGCACATTTTGTTTTCTGCTAAAGTGACGCATTGGGGTGGTGAAAAAAAAAATTGATCATTGTACATCCCCACCGAATCAAAATTTTGGAAAAAATGTGCAACGCCTACAAAAAAAATGTATATTTTGCTCAACTTTGACTCATTTGACCAGACCCTTCATTAATTTTCTGTTATATGTATTTCAATTTTCAATTAAACCCTCCAGATATTTTCTCAGTTTTACGATAATTGTTAATAAGATTGTTATCTGCAAAATAATTTACAAATTTTGCTCATTTTCAAAATGGTGTAGTGGGGCAATTAAAAAAAATCGATCATTGTAACATCTGCATCAAAACAAAATTTTGAATACGATCTAAAAACCATTTAAAAATGTATATTTTTCTCACCATTGACTCATTTGACCAGCTTTGACGTTGTTTAATTTTGTATTATTTGCGTCTCAATTTTTATTAGTACTTTTTCTTCCGAGCCTCCAGATATCTTCTCAATTCTGAGATAATTGTTTTCAAGATTGTTCGTTTCTTCTTATCTGCTGAATAACTTACAAATTTCGCAAATTGTCTTTTCAGCTAAAATTGTGCAGTAGGCTAGTAAAAAACAAATCGTCCATTGTATATCAAGAAGGTTTCTGACACTTGCTTTTTCAATTGTTACAGGAATAATGCTCAGCAGTATAACGAAGCACATTTTCCACTGTTGCCTCTTAGCGATAGTCATCTTTACATTCGAGTACGCATCGGGTGTATTTCGATGGGATTCCGAACCAAAGAACGATTTCGATCCATGGACGAGATACGGTTACGTAGGAGCAGCGACTCTCTACATTCTGCGTTTGTTGACGTTTTTATCGTTTCCCCAAGTTCTCTTCAACTTCGTGGGATTGACGATTTACAACGCTTTTCCCGACAAGGTCGAGCTGAAAGGCTCGCCCCTGCTCGCGCCCTTCATCTGCATCCGCGTAGTCACCCGGGGCGACTATCCGCAACTCGTGAAGACAAACGTGACGAGAAATTTGAACAAATGCACGGAAGCCGGTCTGGAGAACTTTCAGATTGAAGTCGTGAGCGACAAGCCGATCGGTTTGATGTCTCATCGGAGAATTCGCGAGGTCGTCGTGCCGCCGAATTATCGAACGAGCAGTGGAGCTCTTTTCAAAGCTCGAGCGTTGCAATATTGCTTGGAAAATTCGGTAAACGAATTGGCCGATCACGATTGGATCGTGCATCTCGACGAGGAGACTCTCCTCACCGAAAATTCCATACGCGGTATACTGAACTTTGTTCTCGACGGAAAATATCAATTTGGCCAGGGATTGATTACATACGCGAATGAGGATGTGGTTAATTGGATAACCACGCTCGCTGATAGCTTTCGCGTCGCGGATGACATGGGAAAGCTCAGATTACAATTTACCATGTTTCACAAGCCACTGTTCAGCATGAAGGGTTCTTACGTCGTTACTCAGGTAACTAAGAGTTGTGTGCAGCTTTGTGTAGTACTATCTGTAACTCTGAGGTACAAAAATTAAGGTACTCCTTGCAGTACAGTCAAGCGTGTAGCAAGATTTTACTACATTTCTTGCATACGTTTTAAAGGAAAAATTGGTGTGAATTAAGGCGGATTTGATTTACAGATGCATTCATTTATATTGTTTGGCTAGATCGCTTCATTCGAAATATTAATCACTTATTATGGAATAGTAGTGTATGATTTTTGTTACTCCCGGGAAAGCTTGTATGATTGCATTTGCTTACCTACTTTTATTTTTCAACTGTTTTATCTGAAAGTCAACGATTTTTGTTCGTCTTCCGGCTTATTGGTTGATAGTGCGTTCCAGTTTCTCGACCACTTTAATGTCTATATATTCAACCAGAAGATAAGTACTCTGATAAGCCAGAAGAGTTCAGAATACATATTAGTTACTTTTAAAACTATATCTGGAACTCTCCTGAGAGAGGAATTTATACTGGAGAGCACGAACTTGAGTTTACACTCAAGTTTCGAACTGCAAATACGGCGATTACAAGGCATGTTTACAAAGATTAGATATAGCTATTGATCCTTTACAATAGTTCAGCTCTATTATATTTTTATTTCCGACTCTCGATTATGACCCGAAGTTGATGCCCGACACTATCTAGCTTGTCACGAGGCCGATGATCGAGCTTTTCTTATCGCCAATTTTTTATTTCCCATTTTTCACGCAGATGGCAGCCGAGCGACAAGTGTCTTTCGACAACGGTCTCGACGGTTCCGTAGCCGAAGATTGTTTCTTTGCGATGAAGGCGTTCACGCAGAATTACAGCTTCAACTTCATCGACGGTGAAATGTGGGAGAAGTCGCCGTTCACGCTATGGGATTTCGTGCAACAACGGAAAAGATGGCTTCAAGGAATCCTACTGGTCGTACACTCGAAGGCCATCCCATTGAAGAAAAAATTGTTTCTAGCAGTTTCCTGTTACTCGTGGGTGACACTGCCACTATCGACTTCGAATATTGTATTGGCCGGTTTGTGCCCGATCGTCTGTCCACCGGTGATAGATTTTTTGTGCGCATTCATCGGTGCAGTGAGTATTTATATGTATATCTTCGGTGTAGTTAAATCATTCTCGTTGTATCGTTTCGGTTTTGGACGTTACCTGCTGTGCATATGCGGGGCACTCGCCACTATACCGTTCAATCTTATTATCGAAAACGTCGCTGTAATATGGGGTCTTTTCGGCAAGAAACACAAATTTTACGTAGTTAGCAAGGAATACAAGGTGCCGATAACGGTGTAAGCGAAAGAGATCCAAGAGTATCTTGCGTTAAAATTCCGTTTGTCGCTGTTTATCGGTGAAGAAAACACTCGAGTTTCCAATGTTCTTATGTGCACTCAAATAGTACCTGTAACGACGAAAGAGTAAAGTCTTTTCGAGTTAAGGAAATTAATTAGGTATTTTGGACGTGCCGAAGAGACCAATGGAGATTCTTTTAAGGCGAAGCGGTATTTATCCGATGGTAAAACAGGTACCTGGAATTAGAAATTCTAATTGTTTACGAATTTGCGACATTCGCTGTTTAAAAAATGATTAACTTGGTCTGAAAGCAACAAAAGCTCGGAAATTGTCGGTAAGCAGGGCAATCCTGCTACCTAACGATTTCTTTTATAACAAAAAGCAAAGGGCTGGCAGTTCTTTTATCTATTGACAGGGAATACTTCAGAAGCAAACTTCATTACAACAGCAAATTTCGTTGTATCGTAAATCATTAGAATTTGTTGGGAACAAAAATTGTTGTACCTTCGGAGTATTGTCACACATCACCGCAAAGTACATTTATTCTCAGGCACACGCATGAGAAAATACCTGAAAACAAAGGTATAATATCTTCTTTGATCTTCAAAATATTTATATATCAGTCGTATAATGCGATTTGATAATAAGGGTTGAGAATCGCGATTATCGTTTTCGCGATTTTCAAAAGTAGGCATAATAATCAAATGGATACAATCTCGTTACAATATTTTACGAAGTTAGTGAATCCCAACGACAGTTGTCCAATCGCTGTATAGCGCCGTTGCGCGAGCCTTCGAATCTCGTTACTCAAAGCAACAATGAAACGGACATTTCTATGAACTGTGCTCGCGAACGTCGTAGAGATAATTTAAAAAAAAACGCCTTTGGTACAACTCTGACAAGGTGTCTAGTCACATGGGCATAGTCGAAAGTCGGACAAATTTGCCGAAAATTGTATAAACCTCGAATCTCAGTTTTACTTTTTACTTATGTATATATATTTTTTCCAATTTACCGATCAAACTTCGTTCTTCCGTATGGATTTTCCAGAAGCCTAATTTTTTCTACCGCGACACATCTTTATTGTAGCTCAGAGATGGCAAAAATGATCTCTTGCTGCTCATTGACGATCGCAACGCGTTTGACTAACGAATCTCCGACACACTTTTGTACCATTCAAGGCTTTTCGTACTTTAAGCATTGTAACTCTACCAAAGCTTTAGTGTACATGTATATATACAGTATATATACTGTGAAATAAATCCGGTAATGCGGATTCTTTCTATTTTTTATTTTTCTTTGGTGAGACAGGGGTCAGTTGCAGCAATATCTAACAGAAATGTAAAACTGAAGCGCATTAAATTATTTTTTTTTCATTATCCATTGACGAGAACGGAAACTTACAAGCTTGTACAAAAATCGTCCTTTTTATATTGTGCGTAAGAGATTGTCGAATAAAATGTTAAGGCAATGCGAAACAGACTCTGTCAGATCGGTGGGAAGGTTTCACATCGCCTCGAAGCATATATTAAGAACGGGCGAAATGAATTCGATTAGTCAGTTTGTTCATTTCTTTTAGATAATACAATTGGAACGTAAACGCTAATTTTTATGATTACGACTATTACTATTTAAGGGATAAATAGGTTTTTTTTCACTACAATAATTACCGAATTATTGAGTATTGTTCATCGAATTTATTTTGCTCACAGGCACAGATCTGCTCATACGTTTATTTGTCAGATCATGTAAGTGATAGAAAAAAAAAAGAAAAAAAACAAAAATAAAAAAAAAAGAAAAAAAAAAAAAAAAAAAAAAAAAAAAAAACGTGAGTGCAATCGTTTCCAATATTAGAAAAATACATAAAAACTCACGTTTATTGCGATCGAAGTTAGTAAAAGAAAAAAAATAATGTAACAGTCGAATGGCGATTGGTACGTTTTATCGTTGTATTGTACTTGAAAGTATTAAGCGCTGGCAAGGCTGTGGCTAGAATATATTTCATAGTCGAAGTTAGATTTTACTAGACGTCAATCATCCCGCCCCCTCCCCCTTAGGTATCGCTACTTAAAATTTCTATAATAATAGTAAATAAATATTTTGATTCAATCCCCTAGGCGAAAATAAAATTCTGTCACGGATGTATGAATATCGACGAATAATGTGTCATTGTGAAAATTGTGACGAATAAACTTTCTTTGTTATTGGATTGATAATAATGTGCGAAGTGCGTCAATAAAAAAATTGTTTATGACGATTGAAATTTGTATACGCATCTATTATTTTATTTTTTATTCGATGTATACAAAATTGCAGCACCTGATACCGTACGAGGGACTTGAGAGAATTTTATAAATATTGATATTTTACATATATTTTATTTTATTTTTGATTCGATATACACAAATTTGTAGCACCTGATGCCTTACAAGGAACGCGAGAATATTTTACAAATCGTGATATTTGTGTTTAAAATAGAAAAAAATTGTACAGAGCGTACATTGCTGATGTTCGGCTGATCTATGGGATTATGTACACATTTTTTTCGAGCCGATTAAATTTCATGGAGATTAACGACGACTGAACGTCATTTAACGTATACAATAAAATTTAAGAAGTTTGAAAAATGAAATAGCGTATGGTTTGCACAACCCTCGAACAGCAACAAAGCAAATTCTTTTTACATTGTTTCGTAATGATATGAAAATTACGAACTTTAATCGCGTCTGCTATTGTTCGTCGTCCCCGAGCTGCGCGCAAAAATGATTTATAAAGGGCTTGAATCGACAAGGAATAACGTCAAAAATTCAACAGTCGAGTTTGACGGCATATAAAAATAATAATTTTCCAATTACATCAAACTTGTAAACACGCGAGATAAATTTTTTCAATTTTTCATTGAATTAATTTCGTCGAGGTCGTCGTATTTATGGTGAGCATGTTCAGATTAGGTTTCTCCTCGGGTTCTTCCTCGTCTGCGGAATATTCGAGTATAACGTCATCCTCCTCCTCATCGTCGTAATCATCTTCTTCGTGTTCTCCTTCATCATCATTTTCTTCTTCGTCGCCGTAGTCTTCGTCGGATTCGAAGGTGTAACTTTCTTCGTCGCTCGTTCGCTTTTCGCCGTTCATGTAGGCTTTGATCATCGTAAGCTCGTCCAAATTTTGCGTGTCCGACGAGGACTTTTCGTGGGGCTTTGCAATTTAAAATTTTATTTTAATAAACCGTCCACCCGCCGACAGTAATAATCGTAATATAAATTACCTTTGAGCTTGTTGAATACTTCGTCAATATCTTGTCCTGCTTCAAATTTTTTCTCAACCTCGCCTCCCTCGGACTGTAATAATATCCAGGATACTTCTGTTGGTGAACCTCGTCAGCTATCTGCGCGCGTCGGTAAAACGCTTCTTTCGTGTCCACACTCAGACTTTTCCACATTTTACCGAGCCTCACGGAGATCGTTGTGTTGCTTTCCGCTGCAAATTATTATTATTTTTTTTTGTTTAACTACGAAATTCCGTTGCAGTTAAATTTATTAGATAACGTACTGGGATTTTCGGCGGCGAGTCTTCTTCTCCATTCGTTAGCGAAAATCATGAAGGCGTTAAGTGGTCGTGGAATTTTTGTCGGTTCCTTCGTTTCCTTGTCCTTACGCTTTATGAGGAGCGACTCTTGCGGATGTTTCGACTGTATGTTTACCCTGAGCTTCCTCGCCTGAAAAAATGTATAAATATACCCATAAAAAAGCGATCGGTAGAGGCTCAACAAGATTAATCGATTTATCGACTTACCTGACTGGGCGCCTCCATCTCTACAATCTCTGTATTGGCGGAAAGATCCGTGCGTACTGTTATTGAATTTTTGTTGTTTGTCTTCAAGACAGCATTGTCGGGTTCCAAGAGCACTCGGCCGTTGCTTGTGAAAACTGCTTCTTTCGCCAATTCGTTCTGAAAATTGAATGGAAAATAATTTATAAAACCACAAACGGATTTTAATGAGGGGATAATCATTTTTTTTTTTTTTCAAGTGCAAGTTTGTCGAATGCATTTTACAGATTCCACATAAAAAATGTCATAACTTTCTAGGACTTAAGAAACTTTGAATATTCATGGCATTCAGTCTACATTCGAATTATAATTGAACATTTTTTCAAGGACCTCTGGACACCGTGAAGTCGCTTGTTAGAATCGAACAACTTACCACTATGTGAGACATCTTTCGCCGTTTTCGTACTCTCGGTGCTTCGGTTTCCGCAGGCTTTTTTTCTGTCTCTTCATCGATCTTCGCAATCGTACTCGACGCCGGCGTAGGGGTGATCGGAACACGAGATATTTCCGTAGTGGGATTGCAATCGTTTTTGTCGAGTGAAAAATTCGTCTCAACGCTCGTCGTGTCCTTGCTGACCTTGCTAATCGTATCTACCGATTTGACTGTTTTGTACACCGAGCCGATGGACGATGTGGTGAAGGTAATGGGAATTACGGACGAGCCCATCGTCGTAGTGCCGGTCGATACCGCCGAAATTGGGGAAAATTTAATAGTCGTCGCCGAGTTCATCGAGGGTACCGCAGTAGCAGGCCGTGGAAGTATCGGCACGACAGCGCGTATTGGATTGGCAGTGCTGGCTCCTGAAACCATCGTCGAGGGAACGGTGGGCAAGATAGTCGCGATCGCCAGTGTTGAAACAGGCGCTGGTGGTGGTCGAGGAGCGATACTGATCGCTTTGCCAGACAACTTGGAAACGTTGGACGATACTCGAGTTGCAACGTCCAACGTCTTCGCAGAGACTGGCTTCACGCGAGCTCCGATCGCGGACGGTGGAGTCGCGACGGTGAGAGGCTGGGGTACTTTGTCTGGAGCGCGACTGGTCGCACCGGTGGGTGAGAAAAGCGCGACAGTGCCTTTGATGGAGTTCACAGACGGAGCATCCTTCGTTAATAGCGGGGGTTGAGAGACCTTGGAGGCGCTCTTTTGCACCACCGGGGTCAGAGACGTTATCTCGCCTCTCTCGTACTTGCTTCTCACGTTGCTCAAGCCTTTTACCTGGAATTATTATTATTCTTGAATTGCAAAAATTACATTTTTGGAAAACTGTACACCCGTTAGGACTCTTGAATTTCTGGCTCCATAGTGAAATTTTGCCTCCAAAGGTGTTCGAGCTACGTCGCTCGAATCTCTTGCTGTGCAAAAGGACAGCGTAGCTACTTTTGTTCTTAAACAATAGCAATGGGAGAGGAAATTTCAACTTTGAAATTGAAATTTCAATACATATTAAAGAGGGTGCCCTCTTGATTCGCAAACCTGTAGGGTTTCAGCCGCAGCTAGCAGAGCCTCCAACTCCGTCTCGTGCACCCTTATCTCTCCGTTGTACATAAACTTTATCATCGACTGCAAATCCTCGAATCTTATACCATTCAAAATTATCAATGGCTGTTTGTCGGTATGCTTGGCAAATACCTCCTGCAATGGAACAACGTCTGTAGCTTAAACAAAATTGTTATCCGATATAAAATCGATATAGCATATGTGTATGCATATATTTTTTTACCTGAAAGTATGGGCTACAAGCGGAAAGTATAATCTTATGAGCCTTGATAAATTTTCCCTCGGACGAGAGAGTAACGTCCACTAGCGACTCCGATGAGAGATGCTCCAGAAAAACCTGAAAGATAAGTCATTGAAAAATCGCAATTCCGATTCTTTGAACATTCGGTTGATTGGCGGTTATTCTTTTTTTTTTCTCATTAAACAATTATTTACTTGAAGAATATTGCTCGTGTGGTTGTTCCATCGAAGGTTGAACTGCTGCGTTCCCACCATATTGCCTTCGCTGAAAGCAAACAAGCAAACAGGAAAATTATTAAAAAATGATTGCAAGTAAAACGATAATTTTCGTCGGATTTGGTGCCGGGACGAAATTTGAAAGAAAATAGTTGCGGGCTGTGGCGCCATTATTAACGAAACCATAACGATCAACGATCACTCGAGCGAACGCCGGATATTGTTGTTGACATGATCGCAAACGGTCAAAATTTGAGCTCTAAACGGATCGTAAAATTACTTGCAAACTTACCAAAGGAAATTCGACGTTAGGTCGAGGAGTCTCGTTAAACCGATCGTCGGCTATTGTACAGTCCTTGTTTCAAATATATTTTGTTCAATTCAGAATTCCAGTACAGTTTTTCTTTTGCCCTGGCGTAACAATGGAGACCGAAGACGCCCTCTGTCTTTGGTCGGAAAACATCAATTACGGAAGTCACGGATGCGTCGGGAGCTCGAGGATTGGCTGAGAATACGACGCGTCATATTTCACGCAGTAGAAATAGGTGTCAAAGCGATGTCTGTCAAAGTGAGCTGTTTTTTTCGTGCGTCCGTCACACGCGATTCGGCAATATGTTGGATCGAAGGAAGATTAACGGTCGTTTCGACCGTCTTTGTTCCGGACCTGCGCAATATTCCCCATGAGTTTGGTTTTAAATGAAGACAAAAAATCAAGAATTGTACATCGATTTTACAGTGTTGATAGGCTAGGACTTGCTTTTCTATAATTATTTTATGGTGAGTATTGACAGTTGAGATTTGGCGACCGGAAATGTTCTCGTAGAATCGAATCTTTGTAGCCTCGTCGACCGAGGTAGCAATTGTAAATAAATAAATTAAATTTGTATACATATAAAATGCGCTTTCGTTGTCGCAATTCTTATGAAGAAGAAAAACTTATTACGCAGGGCCGTTGAAAGTTCGCGATTTGGCGACCGGAAGTGGCGTCGTGAGGTCGAAGAATCGAATCTGGAACTCGTAAAGAGATGTAATGTGGGACATTATGTTATGTTGTTATTTTTAAAGACGAAAGAGAGATTTGCCTACTTCGATTAGACAACCGGAAGTGTAGATGTACGCTCATATAGGGTCGAACCTTTGCAGTCTTGTAGGACGGTGTAACAAGACGAAAGTTTAGACATTAAACGGTACTTAAAAAAAAAATATTTCTATTAAGAAGAAAAGGTTAAACTTACGGAAATGAAAAGGGGGCTCAAATATTGAGCCTCACAAAAGAAAGTATCAATAGTCGCATTTGACAATATATGTAACGACCTTGTATTCGAGGAATTGAATGGCAAGATTGGCTCTACGTGAAAATACGATTAAATATCGAGGAACGCATAAATCGTTTTTTTTCTCTATTTTCTTAAATGAATCGGTGTTATTAAATAACGATAATAAAGCCAATGGAATAGAAAGAACGAAGGCGACGGACAGATGGTTAAAAGTGATCAGACCTTTATAATACGTAATCTCATTCGAAGTCTCTAGGACACTACGGCTCTCCAATCATTAGTGATACAGCCAAAATGGCCGCGCTTAAATCCAATTTCCGGGCGTGAGTTCTGGTGTCGAAGGCATATTACCATCGGACAGTAAAATACGGCGGTCGATAATGCTACCTGATCTTTCTAGAGCTAATGGCCTCTAATAATGGTCGCTGGTAGATACCTGCCAAGGTTCGCCGCCAAGTATCAACAATATACTCGATCTTCTTCTTCGACCTCTATCCGTTTGTGAGCATTGCAATTTTTTATCGAAATATCGATCAAGTTACATATTGCATTGGCCACACCTAAAAAGGCTAGGGGATATGGGGTGACAGACAGTTGACCGAATGTGAACTGTGAATTAGGGCCAACCTCATCATATCTAAAGTTTCTAGCGTAGTTTAGGTCCGAAGTCTTTATCACTAAATATTATAGGTATCCATGGTCGAATGAAATTTCCGTATAGAATGCCTGGATAGGTTTGCATATTTTAGAAAAAAGATTAATGGTACAATCATTTTAGTGATAAATATCAACATCGCAATGGATACGCATCGAACTCATTATCTACGAACGCCTACCTACTGCTTACTGCAAGGAAAATATAATTTTTTTTCAAGCATCCGTGTTGAGTGCGAAGCGATTTTTAACCAACGCGATCTGTTAGTTTATCGGTGGGTCGGATTCATAATTCTACGACGGCTTTTTAGCACATTACTGCCCGAAACCGTTTATGTGGAATAGATAGAATATCTGCGCTCAAATAGAATTTTCGTATAGAATCACCTGAGATGTTGCATGATATAGGAAAAAAGTTTAATAAATGCGATGATTGTCATAACAAATACCGAAATAATCGAAATATCAAAATGACCGACACGCATTCGGTACGCATAATCTAGGAACTCCTCGCGACTACATAGTACATGAAAACTCGAATTTCTCCTCATGAAGTAAGGTTGAGCGAAAAGCGATTGCGACGGTTTGTGTCAGGAGAAGCAGCTAAATTACCGACGCTTGGAGAAGCGAGTAATGCAGGT
>JAPYZC010004524.1:0-17643 GCA_030522665.1 Ichneumoninae sp. A BG-2022a | reverse complement strand
CTATACAAAACTATACAAAACTATACAAAACTATACAAAACTATACAAAACTATACAAAACTATACAAAACTATACAAAACTATACAAAACTATACAAATTACTATAGTATCAATTCTAATAAATAATTTACAAATATTTCCAACAGCATTGCGAGGAGAAACTTTATAAATTTTTTTTTTCTTTAACTACAAACGAACAAACGAAAATGGCTTTGGTACCGAGTTTGTGGCGGGATTGGTGGGAGGACTTCGAGAGGCCGCATCGGCTGCTCGACCAACATTTCGGGCTGGCCCTGAAGCGCGACGACCTGCTCAACACCCTGGCGCTTCCCTGGCGCTTCGATGACTACTTCCGGCCGTGGAGAAGCCTCCTCGAGCCGACTCCGATTCCCGCGAAAATCGAGGTCGACACCGACGACAAGTTCCGCGTCATCCTGGACGTTCAGCAGTTCGCGCCGAACGAGATAATCGTCAAAACCGTCGGGAACTCGATAATAATCGAGGCGAAACACGAGGAGCGAAAGGATCCTCACGGCTTCATCCAGCGGGAGTTCATGAGACGGTACGACCTGCCGAAGGGACACGACATCAATCGGGTCATGTCCAATCTATCGTCCGACGGTGTCCTGACGATCACTGCCCCGAAACTCTCGACCACGGCTCCGGGCGAAAGAATCGTTCCCATCGATCGCACACAATTTCCAGCTATAAAAAATATGTAATAAAAAAAATTAATTCGGTTTCAACATTGTTACGCAAGATAGTGAATTTTTTTTGTATTTTTTTTTCCATGCAGTGAAACACGGCTGGTGTCACCGTCGCTCGTGTCAAGGCCTACGAAGCGGCTACGATGGTTTCGATAAATCTGTGGGCTGAATACCGGTCGTGTCGATTGATCTTTTTTTATTAAAAAAATATTTTTTTTATAAATTTTTTTTTTTTAATTCGAGTTTATCGGCACGAAGGGAGCTTTACTGTATTCTCATCGAGGCTTTATACTTCGCGACCTTGTGAGAATTTTTTACTGCTGGACCGCACCGCTGCGCAAATACATTCTGTAACTACTTAACGACTTGAGGAATCGAAGTAGAACTAATCGTCCGCACGATTGCGACGTACATTGGTAATATCGCTAGGATATGTAATACTATGTACAAGATTTACGAATGGGTCGTCAGACCCGTGCTTGGAAATTCATAACTTTTTGTGTCTTTCTGGTTTTTTTTTGTTCTTTTTTTTCGATAAATAAATTGATAAAGTGAAATATACCGGACTGTGTTGTGTTACTTTTTTTTAGATTTTAGAACCCTCAACGTCCAGCAAAAAAAAAAACAAAAATGGGTGGATCTTGCTCCAATAAAAAAAAATTGTTTTATTGCATTTCATTTTCGTTTTATTAAAGTTAAGCGACCAAGCAGTATTTTTTCATAAGGACGACGATTTGTTGAGTCAGTTGTTACTTGCTTGGAAATTCATGACTTTTTGTGTTTTTCCGTCTTGTTTATTTATCATGTTATTTATCATAGGTTCACAAAAACAGTGAAAAAACTAGTTATCGTTCAGCGAATGAAAAACAATTGGGCCGACCTTACTGCAATACAAACTAGATTTTTTTGTTTACGAAACTTAATCAACAAAGTAGTATTTTTTCGCAGCGATGCTGATTTGTTGAGTTGTTACTTGCTCGAATAATACAATCTTAACGTTATTATTATTAAGGTATTGTCTCAAACCTTCTCATTAAATTTAATTTATATTTCCATATACGAATTTTCGGCTCGGCTGCTCCCCCATTCGTCACTTCCGTGCTATCGTTCAGTCTGAATCACCGAGGGCTCTCCTTTGCCAATTCAAATTGCATTATTTTTAGACCGTAGCTCTCGGTGCTGCAAAATTTATTTCGCACCTACTATACATACATATATATATATATATAGTTTTTTTAGTGATTTGATACTCGACCAATTTCCACGTGATTTTTGCCAAACAAATCATTTATAGCTCTAGATGTATAATCATTTTTTTTCGGTGATCGATTGCCATGGATCACCGGGTAACGCCTCTCATACGGCTATTATATCTCTATATATATATATAGATATATAATAAAAATGAAGGATCTCGAAACAGGTTTTCGTCGAGTGTTTGCAAATTGATGAAATAAATTAATTTTTTGTCCGACAAATTGATTCCCGCTGGTGGGCCTATTATATCGATGCGCCTGTATCTATTTAAAGCTTTTAATGCCTTGCCCGATGCTACAAGTTTTTTTTATGCACGGGATGGTCAAAGAACCGAAGGTCCTTCCGACGAGAAATTCCCGTTCACATTTCGCAACTTTCGTTCGCGAGACCGAAATTTCGTAACAGCTTATTATGCACGAGAAACAGAATTTGTTAAATGCATAATAAGTTACTCATCCGTCGATGAGATGTTCGAGTTTTACGTAGTATTTTTTTTTTTTTTTTTTTTTTTTTTTCATAGATAAACAACTGCATGCGTGAACGGGCCGGCCGAAACCGGCTCATCGAGAGCATCATCGGAAACAGGATGGGTCGAGTATATATAAAGGAACCGAAGATTATTGCCACTATCAGTCGATCGATTCGTGAAATCGGGACTTAGTTCGGCAAATCTGAGACGAAATGAAAGGACTATTTGTGAGTACAGGATCAAATAATAAAAAAAAACTCTAAGTAGCCATTTATATAGATTGCGTAAAAGATGTTTGTAAAAAAAAATGTAAATAAAATCATAAATATTAATTTCATAGAAAATTAAAGAAGAGAAAAATAGTTACTGTGCAATTTAAAAAAATATAAATGTCGAGAAAACTGAGACGAGATGAAATAACTATTTGTGAGTGCAGGACTAAATAATAAAAAAAACTCTAAATAGCCATTTATATAGATTGCGTGAAAGATATTTGTAAACAAACAAAAAAACTTTTTTTTCATAAAAACAATTTCGTAGGAAAGGAAAACAATTATAATGCTTTTTTTAATGCAAATCTCTCTTAGCCTCGTCGTCAAAAATGAAATGAACGCAGTGCTAAATTTTTTATTAGAAAATGATCATCTTAAAAAAAAAGAAAAAAAAACGTCACAAATATCGAGGCGAAGGAATCTCGCGAAGTCCAAGGTCAGAATTGCCGTGTGCATCCACGCGAATTTCGTAGCTTCAAATTAGTCGTAGCGTGTGTTACGCTTCCTGGTCAATTAAAGCACAACCCACGATTGTGCCTTGTACAGCGAAAACCGACTTTTCAAGGTTTCGATAGATCGCGCGAAATTGCATATTGATAACGACAACGATCGATCACTGTGAGCTTATAAGGACGACTGTTATTTATTCGACGTTTGTGACTCATCGAAATACCTCGCACGTGCTAGTATAATAGATCAAATTTATTATATGCGTACGTTAAATTGACGAGTTTCCAACGCCAAAAGGGCGTATAAACTAATGCCGATACATAGCCAATATATCCGTCTGACACCAAGCCAACGATATATGTATACTAGTGATTATCTTGGCACGCGCGCTTCGCGCCCTAACAGTATTGTGTGAGAGCGCCTGTGAGTATGTGACAGTATCCGTGTGAGTATCTGTGAGTATCCGCATTACTATGTGTGGCATCTGTGAGCCTACTCTGAGTATCTTTGAGTATCTCTGAGTATCTCTGAGTATCTGTGAGCATCCGTGTGAGCATCTGCGAGTACCTCTGTGAGTATCTGAGTATCCGTGTGAGTACCCACATGAGTAGTTGTAAGTATGTGAGTACCCGAGTGAGTATTTGTAAGTATATGTGAGTATCCGGGTGAGTATTTCTAAGTATCTGTGAGTATTCCCGTGAGTATTTGTAAGCATATGTGAGTATTCCCGTGAGTATTTGTAAGTATATGTGAGTATCCGTGTGAGTATTTCTAAGTATCTGTGAGTATTTGTAACTATCCGCGACTATCTGTGAGTATCCGAGTGAGTATTTTTAAGTATCTGTGAGTATTCGCATGAGTATTTCTAAGTATCTGTGAGTATTCGCATGAGTATTTGTAAGTATCTGTGAGTATTCGCGTGAGTATTTGTAAGTATCTGTGAGTATTCGCGTCAGTATTTGGAAGTATATGTGAGTATCCGTGTGAGTATTTTTAAGCATCTGTGAGTATTCGCGAAAGTTCGTAACTATCTGTCAGTATTTGTAACTATCCGTGAGTATCTGTGAGTATCCGAGTGAGTATTTCTAAGTATCTGTGAGTATTCGCGTGAGTATTTGTACGTGTCTGCGAGTATCCGCGTGAGTATTTGTAAGTATTTTTGAGTATCCGCGTGAGTATTTCTAAGTATTGTTGAGTATCCGCGTGAGTATTTCTAAGTATCTGTGAGTATTCGCATGAGTACTTCTAAGTATCTCTGAGTATTCGCGTGAGTATTTGTAAGTATCCACGTGAGTGTTTCTAAGTGTCTATGTTTCTAAGTTTCTAAGTATCTATGGGTATTTGTAACTATCCGTGAGTATCCGTGAGTATCGGTGTGAGAGTCCGATCGACATGAAGTTTATTATTATGTAGATACATATGTACATATATATATAATATATGCATTTTTTTCTTTTTTTGTTCAGATCTTTGCGTTATGCGCGACGGCAGTTTACTGCGGCAGATTGCCCGTCGGACCGGCACATAAACCGGAAGTACCAGTGCAAAGACCAGTGGCAATACTCAGCCAAGATTCGGATGTGAATCCCGACGGTTCTTACCACAATTTATGGGAATCGGAGAACGGAATAAGAGTTTGGGAAGAAGGTTCCGTGAAGGTCCTGAACGGCGGCGAGGTCACGTCGGTCAGCGGAAAAATATCGTACACAGATGCCGATGGAAATCCGATCGTCTTGACTTACACAGCTGACGAGAATGGATTCCAGCCTCAGGGAGATCACTTGCCCACAGCGCCACCTGTGCCGTTGTCGGTGGTTCGCGCCCTGGAGTACATAGCCGCGCATCCTTACGTCGAGGAGGAACATATCAAGAAGGAACACAAGAAGAAAGTTAATTATACAGCAGGAAAAGACGTATTAATACCCATCGTCGAAGATGCTTGATACGCAGATTGAACGAAACCCGATGTGTTCGACGATGTAAATCGTGTGGCAAGCCCGGAAAAACGAATTATCAACTTGGGAACAAATTGTGTTGTTCCGCTGGGGCTTTAGCTTACGTTCATAATTTTATTTAATTTTTAAAAATGTATGCGCCTCCACATAATCAATAAATACTGTTCCGAACATTGTAACATTTTTTACATATTTTTTACATTTACATTTAAACATTTTTTTTGCCGACCGCGGCAAAATTTTTTCAGATTTTTAGGTAATCGTTGATTTTTTTTTTTTTATTGAACAAAAATCAACGATTACTTAAAAATCTGAAAAAATTCATACATATTCAGAAAAATAAACGAATCATTTTCGTAAAAAGAAAAAAGTTTTGTTGTCGGGTAATTTGTTAACCAATTAATTTTTTGATGGATTTGTTAATAGCATTTTTCAATTATTATTATGCAAAATTAATCTTCTCAGTACCTTTAGAATGCATTATTTTTTCAGATTTTTACACCATCAAGAAGTACTTGCAATTTTCTCTTATTGTTGTCGAACGTATGCGAAGTCAGCGCGCAGCGTGACTCCCTCCTCAAGGTGACGTGGTATAATCCCCCGCTAACCTGCCCCGCACCCAGTTGGTAACGAAAACTGTACCGCATGCCGTTTTGAAATCGTAGACCGCCGAGGAAAACGAAAATTGTCTTTCCCTGCGTCTGTCGATTCCCTAGGCAAAGACGATTTTCTTTTTCCTCGACGGTCTGCGGTCTTAAAACGATATGCAGTACAGTTTTTGTTACCGACGGCGGTATTTAACATCACGGTAAGACCATATGTAACACCTCAGTCGGGCTCAGTCTGTACAAAAAACTGTAATCAATTTTTCTCACGGGTTATCGCATGTACGGTGAAAAGAAAAGTCCCATCGGAAGTGGATATCAGCTCGGTTTTCGATAAGACTTTTCTTTCGACCGCACATACCAGAACCAGTAAGAAAAGTTGACTACAGTTTTTATTACAGGCCGCGGTATTTCACCTGCTCTTATTTCCGAAAACCTTTACATACCCAACTTTGAACAAAATATTAGAAAAAAAATCATCGTATCCTCGAATTTGAAAAATAAATTGTGATGATAATTTCGTTATCGATTGATCCTCACAAGAAATTACCGTGACGTTTACAGACTCGTGTGGGTGAGCCTGTAGGACTTCATTGTGTGAGTCACGAATGGCTGTCAGTCTCAATCAGCTGTTGCGAATTTCCAAACACTCGATTGACAACGTGGAAGTGCATTGGACAGTAAACAGCTCCCATTCGTTGACATCGGTGAAGTATGATTGATGAGCGCGTCTAGGATCAACCGCAGTGATTTGACAAGTGAAATACGAAGAATGGAGTTGTTGATCGAAACTTGACGAATTATATAGCGCGAGTGCGTAGGTGTGCGCGAACATAACCTCGAAAGGTCGAAGCTGTTGCGCGTCGAATTAACGAGCGAAACGGAGAAAAGCTCGACGACGACAAAGATTCGCCCTCGACAATGGCCTGGCTGACGGGTCTCGCCGGCAAAGCTGAAAATTTGCTCAACAAGATCGATCAAAACACCGCGGCTGTTTTGAGCAAGGAGAAAAATGATTACGAGCAACTCACCCAAGTAGCGACGTCCAGTCGATCGCCGCTGCACGTCAGGTACAATTTAGAAAAAAAAGTGTTCGCGGATGTACAATTTATTTTTCTTCAAAATTACGGGCTTCGATTTAAAAAAATAAAACTCTGATTTTAGTTCGGAAATCGGCGGAGCGCCCAATGCGACGATGGACTCGCCCATGCAAAATTTTCGTCCCGTCAGCTCTTCGCTCCAAGCGTCCAGCACCCTTGCAGTAAAAAATGTTTGTACACTTCACAAAAATAGTTTCCCCTCGCAAGTTCACAATTGTTATTTGACTTTTGGTCCTATGCGCAGAATGCACAGTTTTGTAGTAAATTTTTTTTTTATTATTGTCGATAACACGGCGGATAGGAAAACAAGTTATTATTGCATAAAATTGCTTCCATTGCTTTTTTACGAAATTTTTTTTGTCTATTGTTCTGTCTATTACACTGTCAAATTTTTTTTTTTCTAAATTTATGAATGGCAATGGAATTTTTTTTATATCTAAATTGTTTCTAAAATTTCAAACCCATGTGCGTTACAATTCTACATTTTTATAGTTATTAGTTTTATACTATTATAGTACATCCAAGCGTCCAACACCCTCGCAGTAAAAAATGTTTGTAAATTTCACAAAAATTGTTTGCCCTCGCAAGTCCACAATTGTTATTTATCTTTTGATCCTATGCGCAGAATGCACAGTTTTGTAGTAGATTTTTTTTTATTATTATTAATAACACGGCGGACAGAAAAACAAGTTATTATTGCATAAAATTGCTTCCATTGTTTTTTACGAAAAATGTTTTGTCTACTGAGTATTACAGTGTCAAGATTTTTTTTTTTTGATTAATGAATGGCAATGGAATTTTTTTTATACCTAAATTGTTTCTGAAATTTCAAACCCATGCACGTTACAATTCTACATTTTTATAGTTATTAGTTCTATACTATTATAGTGCATTTTTATTTTTACTGCAAATTTTTGTAAATTTCTGACAGAAGATTTGTAATTTTTATAGTTGGTATTTTTATTTTTTTAAACATACATTAATGTTCGATTAATGTAAGTGATATAAGCAAATTTTATGTTCCGCTACATCAAATTTATAATTTATTTATCCAATCCAGTCCCAAATATAAGAAATATTATGCATATACTATGCAGGAATATTTTATTATTACATTTAGCACAGAATTTTAATTCTATTTACTACAAAGCGATTTTGCTCGTTCATAGATATCATAGACAGAGATACATTTTTTCTTACTTTCCATATTATTATTATTATTTATTGATCGTAAAGCTCTAGGACATCGCCCCTTGAGAGTCAACACAAGATGTAAAAGATGCAGACAAAAAGGCAATAAAACATGTAAATATCGCTTGCAGCAAGCGAGCTCCAGCACCCAGAAGTAAATCACTAGAACCATGCGGTCCAATTTGATTCTAATTAATGGTACCATATTCTTACAGTTCCATCATACACAAAGACTTTTTACATGACGAACGACTTTCTGTTAGACCAACAAACTGATAAAAATATTATTTAATATTTCATAATCATACAATTAATAATTATAAATTATTTAATGTTAAATAATTTAATTTAATTGTTTAACAATATATTTTTCGCGGAGTGAAAATTTTACAAGATTATTTTTTACCGTTACAGAACGACGAGGATCTGATGACGTATCTGAACACGCCGACGAAGAGCCTCGGTGGTGTTACGACGGGACCGCCGACTCCATCCTCGCTGATCGTGGAGCACTCGGCAGAGAGTACGGACTCCATATCGGATTTGATAATACACAGCGGTCGAACGAGTCCGGAGCCGCTGAGGATAGTCCTGGACCTCTCGGACGACGAGTCGTCGAACGGCGACGAGCTCGGAGGTCCGCCGGATCTCGTCGCCAAGGAGAACGCGTCGTTGAGAAAGGAGATAGAAAAATTGCGCAACGAGCTCATCGTCACGACGCACGTTGAGAAATCTATCGAGAACGAGCACGCTGGCTTCCAGCAAAAGCTCGACACCCTGAGACGCGAGTACGAGTATCGTTTGACTCAGCAACGCTTGGAGATGGAACACCTGATGAAGAGGTCGCGCGACGGCGACGCCAAGAAAAATTCCAAAGCCGCTAAGAGAAGTTACGACGAGAAAACGGAGATTTTTAACAAACAGGAGAACGAGCGTCGCAAAGAGATCGAGGCTCTGAAAGAAACGCTCAGGGCGAGGGAGATCGAGACTTCGGAGAACCTGAAAAAACTTTCGGAACTCCAGTCGTCCCTCGAGCGGTGCAGAGCGGAGCTGAACTCCACGAGACTCGAGCTGGAGCAGCACAGAGCGAGAGCCATGAAGACCCTTCAGGAAAAAGAGAAACTGATCGCCGATCTGAGAAACGACTCGAGCGCGGGATCGGATAACGCTACTATGATCGTGGAATTGAATCAATTGAGGTATAATGAGGTTGCTTATCCGATTGAAGAGAAAAAAGTATGAAAGTCGAGATTTTCGCTAAGCTTTCTCGTCTTATATACTTTTGTGTACAAAGCATAAGCTTTGTACACAAAAGTATATTAGATGAGAAAGCTTTTAAAAGTATTTAAAAAATGAGTGATTCTTTGTATGTTCGAACGCGATTATTTTCTTTTACCGACAAAGTTTCCGCGTAGAGAAAGTTTTGTCGGTAAAAGAAAATAATCGCATTTGAGGATACAAAAATTCACAAATTTTTTAAATATTGACTACACATATTTCTATATAAAATTGTAGCAAAAAAAGTATGAAAGTCGAGATTTTCGCTAAGCTTTCTCTTATATACTTTTGTGTACAAAGCATAAGCTTTGTACACAAAAGTATATTAAATGCGAAAATTCGAAATGCGAAAGCTTTTAAAAATATTTTTTACAATTAGTGATTTTTTGTATGTTCAAACGCGATTATTTTCTTTTATCGACAAAGTTTATGCGTAGAGAAAGTTTTGTCAGTAACAAAAATAATCGCATTTCAGGATACAAAAATTCACTAATTTTTTAAATATTAACTACAAATATTTTTATATAAAATTGTAGTTATTCAATACCATGTGATTCGATGGAATTTTTCAGGCAAGAGTGCGAAGCTCTGAGGGACGAGAATCTTCAGGTACGCGAGCAGTTGCGTCTGGTTCGCGAGGAATTGTCGAACGCGGATTTGAGAGTCGAGGAGACGAGTCGCAAATCCATCGAAGCCAGCCGAGAAGCTCACGAGGTTGTGTCGGCCGAGCGACGGAAGAGGCTCGAAGCGGAGGAGGATGCACGAGTACATTCGGAGGTTTGCATCCAAATTGTCCGAAAATATTCGTCGCACCCTAACCGAAAAACGGACACGTCCGTTGGGGAACAAAACGGACCGTAAAAAACGACAAAACGGACTGTAAATTTTTTGTTGGCATTTGGTCTTTTTTCTGTTGCAGAAACCGAAACGGACCGAACTTTTTTTTTAATTTGCTTTGGTCCTTTTTCGGTTCCCGCAACCGAAAAAGGACCAAGATCGTATTGTTATTCTGTCTTTTCATTAAAAACATAATTAAAAGCAAAACAACAAAAAAATTTTTAAAACGTAGCCAAAAACTTTTATAAAAAACGTTCGGTCCTTCCTCGGTTTCCGCAACCGAAAAAGGACCAATCCAAACGTACGGTCCGTTTTACCGTTTCTGTGGTCCGTTTCGTTCCCTAACGGACGTGTCCGTTTTTCGGTCCGTTTTTTTTCCCTAAAAGCAGCCGTCAGTCAACTTGCTAGGGCAATTTTGTTTTCGTGCCAGTGATTGCATTTCGTTTAAATAATCGTATTTTTATCTCCAATTGTCGAAATATCATAAGAAATAAATGTTAACTTAAAAGTGCCGGAAATTATAAGCCAGGGTAATTTTAAACAATCATATTTTTATCGACAAGTCCCAAAATAGCGTTGAAAAATACTCCTTGTTTAAAATTGCCGGGAAATCTCATATTTTCATTCGGGAATTTAGCTAGTCGGTCTCGCGACTTTGTGAACAACACGAGTTTATCGGACGTTTGTTTCTGTTTCAGGAAGCTCGAGGTCTGAGGGAGGAACTGGCGAGTCAGCTTAACAACTGGACGACGAAATTTCGAAAACAGGAAACTGAGATTACACGTTTGAGATCTCAACTCTCCGCGGCTTCGACACCGTCCAGCGCCGTCGAGACGAGGCTCTCGAGCCTCACGCAGACTCTCGTTTCGAAGCAGCAAGCACTCGAGAGTCTCACCACCGAAAAAAACGCTCTGCGATTGCAATTAGAGAAAATTGAGGTAAAAATATAAAATTGATGATCAAGCATAAAAGTGAGGATGAGAAGTATATAATTTTTTTTATAATCCTATCAGCAAGAATATAGGAAAATGTTGGCGTCCTCGAGAAAAAATGGCGCTTACAACAGCGTGAACGACACCGACGACGCCAAAGCACAAGTGCCCACATTTTTTTTGGAATCTCCCTTCGACACCGGCGTTGCCAGAAGAGTCAAAAGAGCCTACTCGACGCTCGACGCTATAAGCGTTCGAACGGGAGTTTTTCTCCGACGATACCCTCTAGCCAGGATCTTCGTTATCATTTATATGGCAAGTATTATCATTTTTTAGCCATGGGGACGTCGAAACAAAAAATCGTTTAAAATAGTACTTTATATCACACGGTGGAAAAATTGCGATTTTGCGGACGCTTTGCGTGCGTAAAACGACCGTTTTCACATCTTGTGAAATAAAAGTTGTTCGATACTCGTGCAAAATACGTTTTCTTAACTCGTATGATTGCAACAGTCGTCAGATAGAGTTTTTTCACACTAGTATGGTAATGTACTATATTGTAACAAATGTACAAAAAATCCTACTTTTCATGCCTGTAGAGTGGCAAAAGTGTGCGAAAATTACTAGTCTTAAAAAAGCGTGCAAGAAAGTAGCTAGAGGGTTAAAAAAGTGTGTAAAAAAAATAACCAATGTGATCTGCGCATGCGCAGTATGTTTCTCGCATGCCGCACAAAAAAGTGCAACTTTCGTGTCACGCGTTACACGCACGAAAAGTAGAACTTTTTGTGCATGTGTTACAAAAACTTAACTTTTACCTCGTTACAGGCTCTGCTCCAATTCTGGGTTCTCGTCGTACTTCTCTCGCAGTCGCCCGACGCTCACTGAAGGTCAAACTTGTGATAACGCATACGTCACGATCGAATCCAAAATGGCCAATGAATTGTCACTTAGAAATAATTATCAATGACAATAGCGCGATTGATTGTTGAATGTATTTTTTATTGTACAAGAGTTTCTATTATAATACTTTGAAGGTTCTGTCTGTGAATCGTCTCGTGGTAACAGCTTTATAGGAATCATGATAAATAAATAAATTATTTCTAATAAACATATGGTATTTTTTGATTCCTTCTGTTAGAAATCGAGATCGCATTTCTTAGGCGTCCAACTAACCGGGATATACCAATGACCATTGCTAACTTCAAAAGTTCACAAAATGTGTGTTTTTTTTCAACACTGTTTAAATACGCTGCACTCGTCAGTGATCTACAACGTATATGTTCTCGTTACAACGTTAAGGTTTAGCTATAGAAAAAATTGCGTTTTGATATGCCTACAATTTCTAAAGCTATTCACTGATCAAAAAACTCGAATTATAATTGTAGATTTAACGGTTGACTACTTTTTATAGGCGTAAACCTATATCGATCTACCCTGAGTGCGTGTTTTGACTGTAACATCGCCCCGCAAGGAAAAAAGTCTCGTAGAAAAGTACGATACAGCAAAAATACGAGTATAGTCAGAAAATCTGTACAATGAGACTTTTTTTTATATATAAATTTAAGTCCCAACTTCAGGCTCCTGGCATATGCATTAAGGCGACGTCAAACCCACTCGGTCGGTAACAAAATCTGTTATCCATTTTACTAAAGGGTTTTCGACATTTTCGGATGAACGCAAATTATTAGCGTATTCGTGTTATAATTGAGCACACGCTAGTAATTTGGTCTTCCTCAGAGAAGTTCACGTCATTTAAAAAAAATAAAGAAGATTACAGTTTTTGTTACCGACTGAGTACGGGTCGGGCAGGAAGGGGGACGTTTCGGATCGCCGTAAATCGCAAGCCCGACGAATCTGAAGGTCTACACTTTTGCAATCGGAAATCGAGATACTCATTGCATTAATTAAATTAATAAATACGCAGAGAAGACGATCTCGCCTCGTCTTCACTCGATGGAAGTAAAATTACATTCTAAAGTACTGTGATTATCACACTGTCCCTCGGACAGTTCAATTCACGGATCAATTTCATTGCTTTCATTTCTTTTTTTTTGTATATTCTAGTTAAGAACTAGTGTGAAGTAGAAATGTATTCTATATTAAAGTACGCTTAGTGTCTATATAAGCCTTGTGTCGTCTCTAAAGAAATATATTTAGATGCTATTCAACTATACGCTATATAGCTTGTAATCTATTGTTTAGTTCTAGTGTAACTTCTTTTTTTAATTGTCACGTTGCGAAGTTCGGAGGGGTTTTCCTGAGAAATTCTAGACTTTCTATGCAAGCGTCAACATCGCTAACGTCGGTTTCAACGTGCGAATAAAAAAATAAAATAAATTGCACTGAATTTTACATACGTACGTATACCGGGACTGACGGCAGCTGTGAACCGATGAATCAATCTACTAGACTTCTCAATTACACTTTTAGTGGGCGAAAAAAAATCCACCCACAAACTTTGCCTTTCCATTCTCGCCTGCGCTAAAAAAACATTGTTCGAACAATAGAATAAATAAATTCGGCTACTCCCGCGAAGTGTACGTACTTCTCTACAAGAAGAAGAATTTCTCTACATATCAATGCCCGGAGCCACAAGGGCGTATCGACAATTTTTTTCACTCATGTGATCATAATATTAATAATACAGTGCTTGAATATTGAAAAAATATATCGACAGCAAAGTGTGAAAATTTTTTTAAAATGTAGCTTCGATTTCAATATTCCCGGAAAAATAATACGGTTTTTTTCGAGGGAGCACGGAAACGCGTGCTCCTTCGAAAGTTCAAGAATGGGATAGTTCACAGTTCACAGCTCCGACCTTTTTTTGCGCGCCTATCGTCGCCGACGTGATATGATTTCTGAATCCTCGTGTTCGAGGCAAAGAGCTTCTCTATATCTCTATCACACACACACACACATACACATGCTCACACTCACAAAATACTTCCATAAATGATCGCTCAACGGACCAGCGTATCGGGAGATCGATTCTCAGCTCCGAAGCTCGTTGAATTACCCGTCGACGTAACGTCTTTGTGATCCGTGCAAACTTTTCTTCTCGGCGACTCTGCTCGAGCTGGCGATGGCGACGTCGGCCGGGACAATTTATCGTCCGTCGACGACGAGACGCGCTCGTCTATCTCCGAATCTCCGCTCCGACCTATTGACTGCTCGAGCCGCTTCTCGTTCTTCGTCTTGTTCTCAGGATTGTTCAGAACCGAGTCGATAAAGCTACGGGTCTCCTGTCGTAGAGCCTCGACTTTTTTCTCGAGAATGTGATTTCGTCGAACCAGAGCTATTGTTCGCGCTACGATGTTCAACAGACCTGTAAAAAAATAGATCGTGGATTTTTATTTATACTGCATGTAGTTTAAATTAAATGAAAACAAGAAAAAAATTCCAAGTTTTTACCTTAAAAACTATAGTAGTCATATTATGAATATGAAAAGTGAAAACATCTTTATAACTCATACGAGGAGAAAATTTGACTGTAAATTTCATAATGCATATAGTTGTAATTAAATTAAAAAAAAAAGGAAACAAAATCCAACTTTTGATGTTAACAACTTTAATAATTATATTATAAATATAAAAAGTGAGAGAATTTCTATAATTTATACGACGAGAATAGCGGACTATAAATTTCATACTCCGTATAGTTGTAATTAAATTTTTTAAAAGGAAAAAAATGGCAACTTTTTACGTTAAAAACTATAGTAGTCATATTTATAGTTTATAGTATTTAATAGTAGTAAAATGTCTAAAGAATGTTGTACCTTGCCGGCGTTTCATAATGATCCACTGATCCTCGCAATCGACTGGAATTCTCGCACATATCGAAGATTCCGGTGAATTGGGGAAGCACAGGTTGATCGGCTTGTCCGGTTCGGAAATGGGACTGGACGGTGGTGTGCTGTGAGGCGAGTCAGCTCTCGCATAATCGATGAACATTTGCCTCGTCTCGACGACTCGATGTTTTCCGGAAACAATGCCCAGCGGACGATTTCTCGGTCTTCGTCTCGAGTATGGACACGCGGCATCTCCTCTCGTCATCGAAAAATCCGCCATGCAAACTACCGGCGCCATTGTCTTCTAAGGCTGGAATAAAAATTATAAAATAATTATCAATAAAAATAATTTAAAAAATTATCAGTAAAAATGATTAAAATAATTATTAATAAAAACGATTTTCAAAATTATTCATAAAAATGATTTTTAAAAATCATCAATAAAAATTATTTTTGAAATAATCAATAAAAATTATTTTTAAAAATTATCAATAAAAATTATTTTAAAAATTACCAGTAAACCTTATTGCAAAAATTATTATTATTAAAATGCGGAAAATAATAACTCGAAGCTTGTGAGATGAATTGGATAAAATTTTGATAGTGTGGAAGTAAAAGGGGTGCAAGGGGCTACGTGCATCGACGAAAGTAGGCCACGGTCTGTTATGGCCTTGAGTGAGGTCTCGCTTTGCATCGAGGCACACGTGTCGGCGGGGGCGACCGAGCCAAGATAAATACACTGATAAAAGTTCCATCGCAAAAGTTCGATTTTCTCCGAAGGTTTCCGCTCCGGTGTCGTTTGTCTTCGTCGGTACGAAGATAAAAAAACAACGACGGATAGAATTTTAATGGTCACGATATTTCACAGCTGTAGACTTGTGATTTATGTCATAATTTTTAATTTAATTTTTTTTCACAATCGCCCTCGATATTTTCGTGAGTCAAAAATCAGACCAAATTTGTTGCTATCGTTGAAATGGAAATGGAGTGATTTACACAAGACGCAATTTATGGGTTTTCAAAACATGAATAAATAACATTAATGTCGATATTCAAGATGGGCAAAAAACTTTCAAATATCTTATCGTGGGAATACAATAGTCGAAAGTCAAAGTGACCAAATTTTTACATAAACAAAGTGCAGTTATGACTAAAAAAATATATCGAAGGCAAAAGCGTCGACGAAGTACGGAGTAACAAAGTGCGTAAACGCTTATCACTGAACATACTGACAAATAGTCGCCGAGTGTTGACAGCAGCGATATAGGCACGAGGCGTTAAAATACTTCTTAAAATACGTTCTTTGGTCCGTTATTTGTGTCGTCGTATTAGTGTACGTTTGGACACGTGGATAATGAGGGTTCATTTATCATTAATATCATTATGAATTAAAAATCGCAGAAATTTAAAAATTAAATAAATAAAAATTGGAAAAATTGAAAATTAATCAAATAAATGAATAAGCGTACACAGTAAAAAAAAAATTGTGAATTGAATGTACCGGACTGAAAGTGTTTATGCAAAACCTCGTACATTCAATTTAACGTACAATTGTGATGAAAAATTAACATACTTTTTCATTAAAATTAACGTAAATTATAAAAATTAAGAATTTCCAATGTGTTTAATGCACTGAACATTAATTTTTCATCGCAATCATACATGAAATTTAATATACCAGTTTTAGCATAAAAACTTCCAGTTCGGTAAATTAAATTTTATACGAATTTCTTTTGCACTGTAATATTATGAAATATTGTATTAACATTATATTTTTTTCTCGCGCCAAACATTAAGGAAAAGACGACATCGTCGATAAGTACTCGTGTATGAGGTGGTAATCGACAAATCGTTCGATGGGCAACCGGAAGTGGCACGCCGATCTCGACAAACGTTAGGCCCGTTATTAGCTCAGAGGCCGGGACGTGGAGGGAAAAGTGTCTCTTATCTTTGATCGATAGACAAAAAAGGAAGTCGCGTACGGTTTAACGATCCGAAACATCGAAGTGGGCGCGGAGTTTTATCTTTGATCTTTGAAATACACCGTGCGACTATTCACGTATATTTTAACGCAAACAAGTAATCGAGGAGAAGTTCATATCGCACCTCCGGTATTCAATTCGCCTCGAGTCGATAATACGTCCGCACGTGCGCGAGCGATAACGGTCTAAGAATTTATCATGTACACATTTCCGAAAGTGATATCCGGTGAGAACTTTGTGTACGAAAGAAGGAAAAAATTTACCCGATGAGACGCTCTAACATTGATTTTTCATAGTTATAATGCCAAAAAATGTTGGCAAAATATATATATAGATATATTTAACATAGTTGCACTTTTCGAACGTATGTGTATATTTTAAGATTAAAGATATTTTGGACGATAATAATTCAATAGATAATATTCAATAGATATTAATTCAATAGATAGATAGATAAATAGATAAGACGATAATAATCAAAGTAAAATAATTTTGATAGATTGTTTACGTTTTTTTAAGCGGCGTTTGCGATTACCACAGGTAACCGAAAGAGTTATTAAACAAAAATGTTGTGTACAAAAATCGGGGAAAATGTACCCAATAAGAGATTCCAGGAACATTAATATTCCGTAGTTATGGTCACAATTTTTATTCGTCAAAAAATAAAATATGTATACATATTATTTAAGTATGCACTTTTCGAAAGTATATACTTAAGGCAGTACTAGCGCAATGACTGACGCCGCCTAAGTTTGAGAGAAATAAAAGAGAATTACAAACACTTCTCGATCGGATAAAAATCTGAAAAAAATCAAGCAT
>JAPYZC010004523.1:0-10604 GCA_030522665.1 Ichneumoninae sp. A BG-2022a | reverse complement strand
ATTCGAAGAACAGTTGGAATATTTCAGGGAACAAATGAGAATGTCAAAACAACAAAATTCCGAGTTCAGTGAAGTAAATATTAATGTGAACGAAAGATATAGTATTTTAACTGAGCTAACTCTTACTTTTATTTAATGCAATGAGTGCTCACTTCAAAAGCATATGCAACACGCCCAGCTGAACATTTCAGTACAGTATGTAAATATCGGGTTGATTAAAACATCTAAATATTTTGTTCTATCATAGAACTGCTTTTTTGGACAGTACAATTTGTCTAATTAACTATTAAATTGTTGCATCGCTGTCAAGCTTCACCCGAATCCAAGCGAAATTTAGCACTATAAAAAATATGACGATTCAATCGAAATAAAAAGATTGTTACCACAATCACTACTTTTTTTGGATGGAGGATTAGAATGATTAACAGAAACAGAATTTCGTTTACGTGATTAAATAATTATTTCGCCGAAATATATAAATAGTCTGTCAAATCTTATGTTTATTCGGAATACTATAACGTTCATTCACGCCAAATAGCAGCATTGTTAATGCAACTCTACCCTGTGTCGTCATGAACGTTCAAATTACCGGAAAGAAAAATCTAATATTTGAATGGAATACATTTTTCATTCCAGGTAAGAATTGTCCTGTTATCTAAAATAAATTGTAATGTTAACCACAACATAGATGATTGAGGGAAATGATTATTTGGTTCAAATAACCGTAGTTATTGCACATCTGCCAAACATTGTCTTGTATTAATTCTACATGCCGATTATGCAAATGAATATTTGGAATAATCAACATTATAATTAATTAGACGAATACTTAACATTATTCATCGGATTTTATGGATTGTCTACTGAATTATTTGTTCGTTTTAATCGATCAACCGATTTGCTAATAAAACTGAACGCATGTTTGATTTGAAATAAGAATAAGCTTGGATTAATAATATTATTGATTTGATGAAAAGAGGATTTGGGTAGATGGAATAATTTGATGGTTTCATACAATTTGAAATTTTATTACAAGAACATCTTTATTTATCAAAATTATCTTTATATGCATTCGTGCATATAACAATTTGCGAATGTCGCACGTAACCTAATAGTAGCAAATATATTAGTAATCATAAAAATATTTTGAATCCGTTCTGCGTAGTCTCAATCCTTCGTTTCTACTCAGTAATCTGCTATATATATTTATTTCTATACATGTACATAACGTTCTTTATCATACCTTTCGTTCAAAGGGCTTAAGTACACGGAATGTATAGTTTGCCGTTCGCCATCGTATGCAAATTGTAAGGAGCGTACTCCACTAAATCTTTGGGACGGATATATCCCCATTCGTTCGTCTCGGCAACTTCAAACGCATGGACGTGTCGACAGAAGCACAAAGTTCGCATTCGTTTATACACGAAAGATACTTCGCACTCGTTATTAATTATAACCACGTTTATTTTACCGAAGCTGAGGTCGATGCCGTTCGAATGTACAACAATGGCCTTTTCTTGACGGTACTCTGTGCCGCTTACGTTGACCCAAGGTGCACATAAATCAGTGTCTGTGACGATTGGCGGTAAAACATGTTTGAAGTGTTGATAATGAGGCAAATAGCTCAACTCATGATCGATTCCCCAAGATACGCGATTTGACAATCCCTCTTGATTAAGAAGTCTGTACGACAATCTAATTTGATGTCTAAGAGCGAGAGTGTACGGTGGATTTTTCCGCGATGTGACAGATTTAACGATATTTTTTAATTCTTTATGCTTTCCCTCATAACGTATGCATGAAAGATTTCGGAGAGGGCCATATCTTCGAAGAAGTGTCGGATAGTGAAGCAAAAGATGAAATTTCGGTTTTAGGTGTTCTGAAAACATTCCTTGATACAAAGCATGATGCTCCGATATAAGATTTTGCAGAGATTCTGTTGTCGCGAGAGTAATCGGCTTGGCCAAGAGGATGCATATTATTTCGAGGAGTGCAATGTACAACTCCCACACTTTGTTATTAACGGCAACAAGATCCCCGATCAAGAGTCCGAAGTTTCGCACGAAGAATTACATTTCCGAAGCCGATAGAATTAAAGTCTCGGTTTTGAAAATATTACTATTAATAAAGAGTGGAACGTTTTTGCCTGCACTACTGCCGTAGTAAAAAAAATGTATTCTCTCGTTCAGAGTTTCGAGAGAGAAGAATTTATCATTATTAATAAAGACGTTTAAAATTTTTGCCTTTTCATAACGACATATGCCCTCAAAAACATCGTGCATAAGATCTAAACACACATTGTCAATCACATGGTACCTTGGAATCGCGTTGAAAACACATTTCTCAGTTATGCCGTAAGAGCCGTCAGCAGAGTTCGCAGCATAATTTTCCGCGGTTCGCAAAATCCCGGCGTCCTCGATTAACTGAATTCGCGATAATTCTTTATCAGCCAAACAAATTCTACAAAAATAATTTGTATTAAAGCTACACTGAAACCCACAGATGGAATGAATACCCAAATTATCTCCGATTATCGTCAGTAATGCAAAATGCACTGTCTGCTGTTTGCCGGCGATATTAACGATAACACCGTCGTTTTCGAGCTCACTAAGCTGATCAATAATATTGCTAAACATTCTTATATTCCCGGTTACTTTATGATCGACCAAATTGTGGAGTTGGGCAAGGAAAATATTTTCTAACATGCTGCTGTATTCGTCTGGTAGGCTAGCAATCGTGAAGTACACAGCACCAAGCTTATGGACCTTACTATGAGATCGTAATGGATTATTTATCTCGAAGTCATCGAAGTACATTATAAGCGGCAACACCAATTTATCTTGAAATTTCTGTTCGATTTTTTCCCACAATTCACCTTGAATGGCTGACCTAATCGAATTACTTTTTTTACATTCCTCGACGTGTGATATAATCGACGTGAAAACGTTTGGCAACTGTAAAAAAGATTTCAACACGGTTTTCATAGGTATTATCTGTATGACCGCGTCGACGGCAGCGACATCACGATTACCTCTTATACATCGAGAATTCAATAATCTATTAACAATAATCGGTTCTGGTTTAATCAAGCAGTCAATTTCTTCGAAATGCTTGAAAGTTTGGTGCTCTGTTTTAAAGTTCACGAAAGCGCTTTGCATGATATCGAACATTGTGCTTAGATCCGATGGCGACTTTTTGCATTCTTCACAGTTATATTTCTGTTTCATCACTGTGAGAGTAGAGCCACAAAATTTTTCCATTCTCTCTATTATTTTACGCACATGAGACCTTGGTATATTGGAATCGGAATAAAGTTGCGCGACGAACGAACGGACTTCATGATCTACTGTGTCCGCAAAATCTTTTACACTTGAACAAGGTTCATTTACGGAAGAAGAAGGTTTTGAGTCTGCAGATACGGTATCATTACGGTCAAGGCAATTTGGCGCAGTACATAAATGATCACTTGACTGTACAGTCACAGGTACGGTTTTTTGAACTTTACCACTATGCTTGGAAATAAAATGCTTTTTGTACGAATAAATATCATTAAAATTACGCAGACATTGATCTTTTGGACAGCGACAAACCGAATGCATTAAATGGCTGTGTCTTAGTTTGACATGGGCTGTGAACTGTGCCTCTGAAGGCGACATGTTGTTACAAAACGGACACGGAAACATTTCACGTCGTAAGAAACAAAAAGAGAATACGAAATTTCGCTTGAAAATACAATATCGTTCGACGATATCCAAAACAGTTAAAAAAAAAATTGAAATGTTTAAAAATCAATGTGCTCTCATCTCGATGAGTGCATATCGGATTGTATGTCGTACTCGTGATAAAAAGAAATGTCTACAGGCCCTCGTCGCGAGAATTTACGGACTTTATGTCTCCGCGTTGTCTCTGCAAAGATTTAAAACCGCCGCAATGATATTGATGATGTAGGGGATCGTTTTGTCCCACCTTGTTTCGAACATATACAGTCCGCGCTGTATGATTAACCGCAGGTGTTCGCTCTCCGGAGGGTATGAAGCGTCCAGGGTGTGAAATGCCTTGAAGCAGACGTTCAGTGCATCCAAAGCTGATGGGAGTTTGTACAGAACCTTGTCTACAGACACGTAGAAAGTAGAAAGCTGGTGCAGACTTGTTCCCACAACGATAATGAACGGCTGTACGGTGAGTCCAAAGCTTTTCATGGTTGCAATCCTCTCCTCTTGCAATCTATTCACATCGCCAGGTACCTGCGAAAAGGGTCACGTATGTATCTCACACATATGCATACGTATTTTCGAAATCCCTTCAGCTGACTCGATATTATAATTGTACATACTGTTGCATGCACCAGAATGCTCGCCTTGCACTCAGTTATTGACGGCTTCCAGTGAATGTTGTTGGTGGACTACTTCTTTAAGTATACTCTTCCCTTTGGGGGAATCATGTGCGACAACAGGAGCACTTGCAAGGTCACCCTGCAATCTGTATATGCGAGCAAAAAAAAAACATGAATGTAACTCATAATTCGTAATACTGCCGATGTGCGGATTTTTTGGACCAACAGTTGAGTACAGTTGTATACCTTCAGACAAACCATCCTGTTATAAAAATTCGTTGAGTGTGTCTGAGTGAGAGTCCTTCTTGACGTTACAGGTCGATTGCACGCTTGCAAAAAAATGACTCCAAGTTGCAAAATCATTCGTGATCGTAGTCAAGTTAAGTAACGCAAAATCCGCCTCGATCAGCATATATCCTTGCGGGTGCTTCAAGACGGGCCACGAATCGAAGATCTCGTATATTTGTAGATTGCGATTATCCTCGATTTCTCGGCGTCGAAATGCGTGGCTTGCTTGCCATTTGCTAACAACTTCTTCCCATGGCGCGCTGTTTTTTTTCAGCCATGCCACATGTTCAGCCACGCCTTCTATATTGTTAATAGAAATAAAGCTTTGTTAAAAATGTTTCAATATACATAGATGATTGAGGAAAGAAGTTACACAGGCGGAAATAATAAGTTACTCATACTTAAATAAAATAAAATAATGCACCTTCGAGTACCACGTCTCCGGGAACTTCATTAGTTGTTTCCTCTCGGTTATCGTCAGCCAGTTCCTTATACTGACGTATAATATTCCGGTATTTGTCAACCAATTTTCCTCGGGACGTTATCGACTTTCCATTCCGCGAATTCTTCTTCTTGACCGGCGGAACGTAGTAGATCGCCGAGAGCTCAGTGGGAAACAATTTAACTATTTGTTCCGCTAGAAACGCGAAGTCTTCCTGTTTCAAGCTAAAAGCATCACAATTGACGTTATTACCATTTATTACATTTTAATTTTTTTATGTATCATTTCATTATTTTATAATAACGTAAAAAATTATGGACATAAAAAATATGAAATTAAGGAGGTAAAAAGCTAATGAAATCGAAAAAGTAGTGAAATCGAAAAGAAATTAATAAAAATTAATTAGTTACCAATCTGTTTTTGCCAAAATTTCCGAGACAATTATATCGACGATGATGTTCCGAGACTTCCTCGATATTTGATTCGTTCTTTTGTACGATTGCAGAACACCTTGGCCTTTTATCGATTTTTTCAGTATGTCCGCAATACAGAGGGTTTTGACTCGGAGCGCGAAACTAGTTTTATTCGTAAAAGCGTTTTGTCTTTTCAACTTGTATTTTTGATGTATTTTCTTCAAGCAGCTACTTTCTTGGACGTCGCTTTCAACGCTTTCTGTATCAGAAGTATCCTTGTGCGCCTATAGAACATAAAAAGTTCAGAGAATATAGGAACAGAATGTTGTTAAAGAATTCATGATTTTTGTCCGGTAAATATAGCAAGACACAACACACTGATAAAAAAATGCGGTTGACTCACTAAAAATTTGGGCAGCGATGCTCAAATACATGTTTTGTCGGTACAGGTAAAAGATCGGTTAGTTCAGCAATTTTTATGGCATAAAATTTTTTTGCTCAACCAATTAAATAATTATTAATACGTCTCTCCCCGTATCTTTAGCTGATTCAACCGCACATTTTTATCAGTGACAGCGCAAACACTCGGTAATGCAATTGCATTTTGCGTGGCTCGACTATAGATCCCTTGAAGGTGATCATCAACAATCAAAGTAGAATGAAGTTATAATTTTCTGTAAGCTGATTGCCACGATATCTATAATTTGAATTAAATATACTAACGGTATCCATAGTCTGTCCATACGCCGCTGTCTATTTCGCCATAAATTTCATACGCGTTCCAACCAACGGGAACAGTTCTTTGATAAGCGTAGGTGTCAGCTCTGCTATATTCTTTTCATCGATCTGATTTACTGCAAAATATTACAACTTGTACTTGTTTCTTGTTATTAAAAAAATCACGACAGTAACTACTGTCCACGCACGATTTCAACACGCATTTGGGTCAGCGAAGGAAAATATGTTTACATTGACCAAACATTTGGTTCGCCGAACTGAAATTCTTGTTTGGGAACACGTAGTACTCCCCTATTCATTGATTGCCAATGAATTCAATGGAATCAAAAATATTTGATTTTCCGATTTACGAGATTTCCGTACATATCATACAACCGAGCGTGGTGTCGAATCAACAGCAGTTTGAGTTCATCAAAATAGTTTTTTTACTTGAATAAATACTTCAGTTGCATGTCAAAATAAATAGTAATAGTTTAGATTAAAAAATGTAATGCGTTCGAGCATTACATTTTTTTATGTAAACTATTAATTTAAGTAAACTATTACTTTGTTTACTTTATGTAAACTATTTTTTTTACGTATTACTATTTATTTTTGACAAGCAACGGGGGTATTTATTCCACTAAAATAAACTTGATTTTGATCAACTTAAACGGCTGTTAATTCGCTATCACGCTTGATTGTACAACGTGCTCCCAAACAAGAATTTTAGTTCGTCGAACCCAATGTTTGATGAATGTAAACATATTTTCCTTTCCTCCAGTTGTGGAGTTACAATGAATTTATATTCTCTTTTAAAATTGTAAAAATGCATCTTCACTGAGAAAAAAATCGCTTGAATCAACTACATGGCATTTATGAGTCGCGAAAAGAATATTTAGTTGATTGAAAGGTATACCTAGTTCATTGAACTAATAGTCAGTTGAATCGAATGTTTCTAGAACGACTATGAGAATTATTTCATTCGATCAACCAAATATTCTTTTCACACCACTTGTTACTGTTAGTTTTATTGATTCGAACAATTTTTTTCTTTCTTTACAGTCAATCGTCAAGTCATAGCGTGTCCACGTATACCGTTAACGATGCAATGGATATTGAAACGAAAGATTTCTTGGTCGAATTAAATTTTATTGGATCGAAATAAGCTGCATCCAATTAGAAAATATTCTTTGTTGTATATTACATACAGACAATGAGCGTAGATGATATCAATGATGATGTACAGTTTGTAAATCAAAAAATTAAGTGTATCTCTACCAACTAAACTTCATTGTGAGAACTTAGTAAACTACCGGTACCAAGCAAAATTTTCAGTCCACACAACAAAGTAGTCTGCAGACGATACCGAAGCGACTCGCGTTTCACCGACAATGTAAACATACGACATCAACTCTAGAGATATATATACCCTTGATGTCTAACAGCCGTCGTAGCGGTCGTAAAGGACACGCGTTGTACGCTTCGACGAAATTTCATACACACAAACAAAATGTTAGTTCAATCAACCAATTTTTATTGGAAACGACTGAAACGATCTTCAGTTTAACGAAACATTTTGTTGTATAACATACAGGGCGGCGTCTCGCGGCTAATGTTTACTATGTACGGAGAATGCCCGATTATACATTTATTACTGCGTACCTAGCACAGCTAGGAACATATAGTTGCCAAAAACTACGAACTACGTGTTCCCAATTTGATATTTCTTTTTTCTCTTACTACATTTCGAAAGACAAAACATATTTTCTGGCCAGCTAATGCAAGCAGCTCTGTATAATCCGGTAATGCAACAAAGGAATTGTATCATGCATAAAATTGAGTTGCCGAAAATATTTATTATTTATGTACTTATCCGTAAGGACATCGAGAAACTCAGTGCCTGTAAGCTCCCACGATTGCAACAGCTTTTCCATTTTTTTTCCACTGAATATTCGTATAGCGTTGGCACAAAAAAAACCTGTCGAAATATGCGAACGCACCTCCGTCTCCACTGAACGTTGGCGACCGACTGAAGCAATCGGGTAGACTGCGCCGAAGCGCGAGCTGCGCGCATGCGCACAAGCCAATCATTGCGCAGGAAAACTTGTACGGTTAAATCAACGATAGCGTGTAATTAGAACAACTAAACAGAAGTCCCGGTCAACTAAACAGAACAGTTCCTTTGCGAGTTATACGACTAATTCGTTTGTAGCAAATAATCTATTTCTGAACGGTCAAAATACCGGTACAGTCGACACAGCATATATTCAAAAATTAAGCTTTTTCTTGTTGGTGAATCGTAGTTCCTGTGGCATGAGGGCGATGAGCCAAAGTCAAACAAATATTTGATGATTGGGACGACCGTATCTGTTAAATCAACTAGTACTCATGTAACACTAATAGAGACTAGTGTAACATGAGTACGAATTGGTTTAACTGATGCGGTAGTCCCAATAAACAAATATTTATTTCACTTCGGCTCATTGCCTCATCGCCGCTAAGTCCAGTCGAATGAATATTTGATTATGCTGAAGATCAATATATGTTTGAGAAGTTGGCAAATTTGGTCAGTCGAAACAAATACGCAATTATTAAACATTGTAGTTAATACATAAAAAATGTTATATGTCAAAGTGAGTGCGACATTAAGTCAACCTATTCATTAGTGATAGACACGAAATATATCATTGGACGACCGTCATGGATTGACTGAAAATGTTGTTCCTGTTAATCATTTCGTGTATCAACTGGACATGTTTTCTGCTCGCATTAAATAAGTGGGTATGTCATACGACCACTTCTGTTCAGTTGAAAGTGATTGTATTGATCTGGATGCAGCCGAACAAATACTTTGGTCGGCATCAGCGATGGTTTATTGCAATAGATTGAATAATTTCGTTGAAACAATTAATTTGTATCGACAGTACAATTGAAAGGGTCAAAGAAATACGTTTGTAGGGACAACATAACGGTAAAAGTACCGCCAGTGCAAATCAATGCATATGTTAATTGACACATCCGTTTCCTTGATTAAAACAAACTGCGAGTCGTAACATTAGAAGAATCGGAAAATTGGTTGGGCGCATTGCATTTTATGTTATCCCCACAAACGTATTTCTTTACCTCATGCAATTGTATTCTTGATACAAATTAATAGTTTTAACGAAATTATTCAATCTCTCGTAATAAACCATCGGTTAATCGGAATAAAGCATTTGCTCGGCTGCATCCAGATCAATACAAACAGTTTCATCTGAACAGAAGCGGTCGTATGACATACCCACTTATTTAATTCGAGCAAAAAACATTTTCAGTTGACACACGAAATGATTAATAGGAACAACATTTTCAGTCATTCCGTGACGGTCATCCAACGATATATTTCGGGTTTACCACTAATAAATGGGTTGATTTAATGTCGTCCTTACTTGGACATATAACATTTTTTATGTATTAACTACAATACGTAATAAATGAGTATTCGTTTCGAGTAACCAAACCTGCCAACTTCTCAAACAAATAATGATATTTAGCACAATCAAATATCCATTTGACTGGACTTAGCACGCATAAATGGGTTCGAAAATGTTTTCAAATGTATACAATAGTTGTAACGATCAATTATTATTCGGAGCAATGAAACTGTTTCGTTATTTCAAATTAAGTAACATGGTCAACAGATTCGGTCCACTCAAAATGCTTATTTTAGTTGGTTCCATCGTGCTTTTCTTCTGTCAAATGCTATTTTGTTAAAATGACTAAATTTTTCGTCAACTAAATGTATTTGTTTGGATCAACAAATTTTTTTTCTCAGTGTACGTGAACTAGTGGGTAACAATATTTTTCGAAATTATTGTATTGTCGAAAATTTGTTAACGAATGTAGTCATACCTTAAGGTGATGTGCAACGCCCTCCCCCCACAAACCGCTGAGAGAAAACAAAATTGTCTTTCCCTGCGTCTACCGAGCCCCCGCAATAGACAATGTTCTTTTTCATCGGCGGACTGCGGATTCAAAACGCGATTCAGTACAGTTTTTTTTTACCGACGGCGGTATTTCACGTCACCTTAATGCCATATGAAACACCTCGCTCTTTGTCCATGTCGGGCTCAGTCGGCATCAAAACCTGTAATCAACTTTTTCTCGCGGATTTTCACATGTGCGGTTAAAAGAAAAGTCACATCGAAAGAGGATACCATATCAGCTTTCGATGAGATGTTTTTTTTTATCGTGAATGCTAGAAACCGTGAGAAAAGTTGATTGTAGTATTTTATAGATTTATTGCAGACCGCGCACATACTCTTGCACATACTCTTAAAAAGGCTAGTACCAAAATCGTGGGAGGGCAATCGGAGAGGGGCTCCACTGATCACGTTAGTCAGTGTGCGAGTTAGTGTGTGAGAAACGC
>JAPYZC010004522.1:0-10204 GCA_030522665.1 Ichneumoninae sp. A BG-2022a | reverse complement strand
CGCCGTGATGAATCTTCGTTTGTGATTCAAGGAAGTGGCATTAAGATTAAAAATGAAAGTTATCGCGTAAGGTTGATATTTTGGTGGGTTTAGAATTCGGGAATTTCGTTGAATTTTTTACTGCTTCCTCGAACGTTCTAGTTTAAGTTTCTTGAAAGTAGTAAAAGCCAGGAGAGTTATCGAGACGCGATTTGATTAGCCGTGGTAAATCTTCGTTCGTGAATCAAGAAAATATGCTGCGTGGCACTAAGATTAAAAATAAAAATAAAAGTTATCGCGTAGGGTTGATATTTTGAGTGTTTAGAATTCGGGAATCTCGTTGAATTTATTATGGCTTCCGCGAACGCTCTAGCTTAGCTTTCTCGAAGCTGCCGAATTAATGAAATATGCAGACACGCGAAACGAGCAGAATAATCGCCGCAATAGTAAAGTACTGTGCGGCATTGAAATTAAAATAAATAAAAAATATATTTTTTATTTATTTTATTTGTTTTTGGGCAAAACGTCATTTTCCAATAATTGTTGGATGTCCGAATTCGCCCTATCGGATACATCAGGCTTTTCTGCCCAGTTTTGCCATCTTGTCCGATCCAAAAATGATTGGAAAATTTAGTTTTACCCAAAAAAAAACCCGTTTTGCCCCGTTGCCCCATTTTGCCCCGCTGTCCCCTATATAAAAACGGAGTTACATCGAAAATGAGATATTTTGAGTTTTTGCAGTTTGTTGCATTTTTATTGCTTCCTCGAAAGTTTAGTTTAGGTTTCTCCGAGCTACCGAGAGCGCCGAGAGTTTCTCCTTTTTTCTCACCGACACACGACTCTGTCACGTGAACAGCGATCTTCATTGGTAGTCGTTATATACGCATGCGTTTCGTGTGTACAGCCTATGGTACATTACCATGTAAGCGTACGACGCAGAAAACCGGGAATGTCACATAGTCTTTTAAGGGCATTACGTTTGTTTCGGATCTAACTGGTTCGCGTACCAAACTCGATTCTTCCTATGTCTATCTCGAGAGCTCCCGCAGCTTTGCGCTCCGGAGAAACAATGAGCTTCGCACGAGTCTCACTCTATTTCCCTCCCTCTCGAGATACTCGTTAGGACGCATTACTCTCACTGGATTGCACTGGTCGCACGGTTAAAACTCAGGAGCTCATGTTTTAGTCGCAAAACGATATTAAAAAAAAAAAACGATGTAGATTTCTTTTTTTACAAAAATTTAAGGCGATGTAAAAACTCGGTTCCATCCAACTCAAGGACGGTCGGTAACAAAAACTGTAATTATTATTTTTTTTTACGTATACTGACCATTTCCGGGTGAAAAAAATATTCTTACATTAAACTGGCATCGATTTCAATTTATGTGAAAAGTTGGTCTAAAACATAAACAGTCGGTATGGTTAAAAAAAAAAGTAATTACAGTTTTTGTTACCGACCGTGGTAATTAATGTGCACTTAACAGCATGTAAGATGCCGCTGTTGTTATTAAAAATTGTTATGCTATTTTTTTCTATGGTACTGAAGCTTTAGCGTTCAGAGGATCCCACTGTATAATCGATATAGGGGAGAGCGGGGCAAAATGGGACAGTGTTGCAAAACGGGATAGTGAGGGCAAAACTCAATTTTACAATAATTTTTGGATGCTGGATTTTGTCCCAACGATGCATTCGGATTTTCAACCGCGTTTTGCCCCACGAGCCACCATCGCCACCATACGAAAGTTATTGAAAAATTTCGGTTTGTCTCATTATCCCGTTTTGCCCCGCTGTGCCATTTTGCCCCGCTCTCCCCTACGCAGTGGCATTTTATTTTCATTAGACGATAAAGTTTCAGCACCCTGGAAAAAACAGTATTACATTTTTTATTACCGACTGAGTGAGGAATGAGAGCGAAAGAGATGGTGTTTCACGATACCTTACGACTAAACGAAGCAATTGCCTTCCCGCTCAACCCGTGCTCGGTCGGTAACAAAAACTGTAATAATTTTTTTTTTTTACCTATACTGACTATTTCCGGTTTAAAGCACATTCTTCCATAAAGCTAATATCGATTCGAATTTATGTGAAAAGTTGCTATTAAACATAAATGGTCTGTGTGGTTATAAAAATAATTAATTACAGTTTTTATTAGCGACCGTGGTATTTCACATACTCTTGATCAAAGTCCGCATATTTCGTCCATTTAATGTTTCATCTGCACCCGTGCCAAAAAAAAATGTGGAGAACAGCTTGTTTACAGTGGCTAAATATAAGCTTCGCGATAGATATGAATAACGGCGCGATAATGTTTTATTCGTGTTCTCAGCCGCAGGGCGGACGAGATAAACGCGCGGGTTACGTGTAATTAATGGTGTTCGACAAATCTGACCAATAAAGCGATGGAACAATTTGCGTCGATGAATTTCGATCGGGGTTCGAGGAAACCGAACATGAATTGCTTTTGGTCGTTCAATCGAGTCTGGCCGGGAGAAGTTTCGATTCGCGTATACATAGCGAAATAATCGCAAGCGGGGAGCGGCCATTGTCGGCGTAGCTGCGGTCGACCACTTCCGGTCCAATTACGCGCGACGAGGAATCTCACATTCTGTTCCCGCGAGGGCGACCCTCGTCGTTCCCGGGCGATGCCGGCTAGGCAAAGGTTCGACGTTCAAGCAACAGGTCTCGATCGATCTATCCGCTTCCATTATCTGCCCGCTGTCCGATATCGACTGAGCGTCGGAAGCTTTCCGCGTCCATTAGGCAGATTTTCATAACAATTCAGTCAAAGCGACCGACGCGACGCGTGGGCGGTTGCGCGAGATTGACGTATTTGAGAAAATTTTGGGTCGGAGTGAAAACTGACGAAATACAGAACGAAAGGAACCGGAATGTTTCGGCAACGGGTCGCCAATCTTTTCTATATAAATTGTGTTTTTATTTTCATGTATGGTTTCTTCAACCGTTTCTTCAACATTGCTCTCATTCTTCTTACACAGTAAAAAAAATTATAAATTTAATGTACCGGGCTGGAAGTTTTTATGCAAAAACTGGTACATTAAATTTAATGCACAATTATATTGAAAAATTAATGTACTTTTTCATTGAAGTTAATGTAAATTATTAAAGATAAAGTATTCCTAATGTTTACTCAGTTTAATACGCCGAACAATAATTTTCCATCGCCATTGTACATTAAATTTATTGTACCAGTTTTCGCATAAAAACTTCCAGTCCGGTAAATTAAATTTTATACGAATTTTTTTTTACAGTGTAATGTCATTTTTGAAAATGACAGTGCTCTGTCATTTTTCGGTTATTTACATTCTTATAATACCATTGTATCTGTTTTCTTAGTTTTATATAAATTTGTATTGCTGTTCACTTTAATACACTTATCGTTATATTATGTTACCGACATCCTTTATTTGCGAATAATCACAGTTTTTTTCGTTGTACTCTTTTTCATATTTACATCTTTGGTGTTCCGATCCTCGCTTCCGTTTTCCATAACTAATAATAATATGACTTGCACTATCTTTCTTTTCTCCTCCTTTCCATTAATTTACTTTATCTTTATCATTAATTATTCTTCCGCTTTTAACCGCTTCTTGTGTCATTCTTTCTCTGTTAAGCTCGGTTCCCTTCCTTGTCACACTCTCGAACGCTCTTCTATACTCGCACAAATCTGTTCTCGGTTCCGTTTTCAGTGTTTCTATCAGTTCCAGGGCCAATTCTCTTCCAATCTTTTATATCTATTTATTCAATAAATATTTAATAAATATTATTTATCTAAACCAGACTTGTGGTCCCTGTTATGGTCTCTCAGAAAAATAATAACTGGAATAATTTTTTTCGTCGGTAGCAAAGTTCTTAGAGGCCAGCGTCAGAGCGCAGAGAAGATTGCTGCCTCTGCAATTTTCCGATCCAATCGTCTGTAATTTATATTTAAACTGTACCGTGCTGTTCAAGCTCGAACCTTTCGAGCGCTTAAACGATATTTTGGGGTCACTCTGACCCCACAATCGTCGAGTAAGATTGTGCGCAGATCCGACTTCGGACCTCTTTTTTTTGATAACTGAAATTATGTCGGATAAATTCGCTGGAAAAAACGTCAAAACATTTTTACAAAAAGTGCATAGATAAACATTCGAAACCGATTTAATGACACTTAATTTCACTCGACATCCGCTAAGGACGTGTGCACGTCAAGGGTTAATAACATCGTCGTACCGTACAACGCATAAGTATCCGTCGGTCGAGCCGATAGACGCGCAGAAGGAAAACAAATTAACAAAACCCGGAAAGTCCTGTGATTGACGTATGTGAGAAAATCCGGGCTTAGCAGGATATTACGAGAAACGAATAACAAACATTCCCTCTCTTACTTCCCCGAGTCTATCATCCTCCTTTGTGTTCCATCGTGTATGCGATTCTCGTTGCGACTCGCGGTTGAGCCGGGGCGGGGGGGGGGGGGGGAGGATTTAGTTGCGCGCGCAGCTTGTTGACGAGCCGCCGGCCACTCGTGGCGGAGTTGTCGCCGATTCGGCTAAAAGTGTCCCGCGATAATCGCGCGATAAGCCGAGGGGGCGCGATAAGTCTCAAAGTTAAGTAACAAATGTAAATCGTGAAAGCAAAACTCAAATCAGCTTGGAAAAATCGTTCCGACCTTTACAAACTTCGTTAGCAAACCGCTATTTATTTGCAGTAAAATGCAGCAGTATTTGCCACCCCAGCACTTTGACAATAATTTCGGAAAGATTTTTATCAGTTTTGTATCCGCTATTAAAAAAATCTTAAATGGAAATACGTTATTTTGGCTCTAAAACATTTGTTTTCGGAATTCAAATTTTAGTTTCCTTCTCATTCACCGAATGGCCTCCCGCGAATTTTGCGTGGCCACGAGTTAGCGCGAACGTCGTAGGCTTTGCCAATTCGACGGGGTGTATTTTTCCGCGCAGCTGTGTATCGTCGCCGAACGACGTTCGACGTTCGCGATACACAACTGCGACGCTGCGTGAGTTTGATGCGTCGTTCCGCCGGAGCGCACGGGTGTTAACCGGCGTCTTGATTCACATAGTGGCAGCGAACGTTTGCGCGACGCCACCAGACCTTGTTCCAAGGACCGTCACGGGGTCGACATTATCGTTCTCGATAGTATAGCAGCGAGACACACCGGCCTAGCCCGCGCGCTCTCCGGTCTGCCTACGTGATCGACGCCCCGTATAAAGCGCCGCGTCGTCCCACTTGTTTCGCGTAGTAATTTTCAACGGTAGGAGCCGCAACGCCGTTCGTGCGTTCGTTCAGTCTTCAACGGACCCTCGTACAGTCGAGATCTCCCGGAGAGCCCTCTATCGAGTATCTCACGCTTCGTGCGCGAGACCATTGTATCTACGCAACGGAAAGTCCGAGTGTTAAGTTCTCGTAAAACACGAGACAACGAAAGTGTAACAGACTTGTCTATTGACAGTTAAATGTTCGCCATTTAACTTCGGTGTATCAACTGCTCACACAAAAGACCTTGAAGATTTGGAGCAAATATTGAGAACCCGCAAAGGGTCTCAATATTGAGCTGGATTTAAAAAAGGGAACGACAAAAAAATCGCCTACGCGCCGAGCACTTTCGGATTCAGAGACGATAAAAAGATAATTGAGTTACGATAGACCGTTTAATAATAATCATAATAATAATTGTTTAAAAAAAAAAGACTATTGTGAAGACAAACGTGTCGAGTGAGCAAGCGTGCTTTGCCGTTTACGGCAAAAAGAGCCACGTATCGAGTTCTCTCACTCTCCTCAAACACGTTTACTTCGGCTTTGCGCCGCGACTCCGCTCAACCGGCCACCATCGCCGTCACGCTGGTCGGAATAACTTCGGAACCGCCGAGTAGAAAGCGACAGCGCGCCGCTATGTGGCTTAAGATTTTGAGGCAGAACATAAGCCACCTGGCTCGTAGAGCCAAAGGTAAGTCGATTTCTCGTGAATTAAAAAAAAACATATATATATATATATATACTCTCTGGATGGGCTGTAAGTCCAAGAATTTTTGGCATAGTCTGTCGCTCGAAAGTATATAATAATTGTATTGCGAAATCGCTCGTTGGACTCTGGATTGGCGGCTCTCGGGGATTTTCAATCTGGAGGAGTAGAAAGAGCGATGTTTAATTAAATTTACAGAATATTCGTACGCATGCGCAGGAAACGATTCCAGGGTCAGATAAATTATATTCGCGACGTCAAGAGTTTCGGGACTATTTATAATACCGGCATGGCTCCATGCGCCCCCCCCCCTCCCTTCGGCCGCTCGCCCCTCCCCATTCGTCCCTCGACGCTCGGGAACGTATTATATATTCGAGGTACGCGAGAGGCATTAGGAGCCAGATGCTAAAGCAGTACGTACATATATGACGCGCAAATACATGCGTGTTTAGTCTAAAATTCGTTGACAAACACAACTGCATCGATCGAAATAGAAACGTGCCAGTGTGCCGCGTTACTTAGATATTCCGTACTTGTGTGACAACTTTCCTTCCATTGGCGAGGTTTCGCGCGGCCCTGAAAGGTTTCGTCTTCATTCCACGATCTCTATTTATAATCACAATTTTCAATTCCGCAGATTTTGTTATTTTTATTTTTTATTCAAGAAATATCGCATATATCAAAGTTGAGAAATTTCGAGAAAACAAAACTATTATCTACGCGCTATTTTTATGTACAGAGATGTTTTTCTTCCTTTCAACCGCTCGTGCGGAAACACGTGCCTCCGTTTAGCGCAAGAGAAATTAAGTATCATTCGATTATTTCGTGTAGCTCATTCGAAACGACGAAACTTTTCGATCGTTTAATCTCCGAACGATTTCTTCGATCGACCAAAGGTCAGGCGTCGCACTGGAGTCCACAGTTAATACCGAGAAACATCATTTCTCATCTCATCTCAATGCGACGACGAACTCTCTGCTTTTTTTTTCAAATTTTTTCCTCGTGAATTTATCCACTTCTGCGGAGAATCCAGTAAGCGCGTTAAGAATAGATTGAACGGTAATGAAAACGGCAAGACGGCTCAAATGCACCTGGCGGACAGTCTCGCTCAGCTTCTTCGCTATCCCTGCAATTACCTCAGCCTTCTTAACGTCGACTATTCTGCTATTGGATTCGCTGACGTCATACATTTTTTTGTGCGGGGCGCTTCGTACCGCGCGTAGGTACGACGCGCTGGCGCACTCGCGCATTAACGACTCGACGATAATTTATCTCGTCGTAGGTGGTCCGTGTTCCGTCGGTTAGCACGAGACGAACGCGAGGAACAACCAAGAGGGGGGGGGGGGGGCTGTTGCGGGCCAAAAGTGCGATTAACTCAGCGCCGTTTTATTGTTATTGCGAGAAATCGCGAAACGTTATACGCGTTTAAAATTCCCGAACGGCCGCTAGCTCTCGGAGGCGTGTCCGCTAACTCGCATTGTTCCAAGATTATTAACCCCCGCGCTCGTGTGAGAGAGCTCGTTCCGTCCTGCGTCGGTGAAACCGAAGCCGAAGCTGCGAGTCTCCGCCGCGTCACCCGGCGGTTCGCGGAATATATGGCGCCAAAACTCGTCCTCGTTGCATTATACGACTGCGACTACAAATTCCAAACGGACTTATCTGACTCACTCTCGCGTCTCTACCTATGTGCAGTTTATCCTGTGCAGTGTGTTATAGGGTAAAGGGAACAGCTCGGACGATCAGCATCCCGAGATTCCGGCAGTTATCAATTGGTCAGGAGCAATTTTTTTGCGAAAATAATGAGAACCAATAGAACCTCATCGGAGTCAAACTCCGATGAAATTGGCATGTGGACAGAGTTTGACGACAAAAAATATATTGGAAATCACGAGAGGATAGACTAAAAAAAATTATTTCAACTTTGATTATAATTCTTACATTTCAATATGCGATTGGGACAATAACGGAAAAACGTTCAAGATTGCGTGTTATTGTTTCGACCTTGGATGAAATTGTAAAAATTATAAATAAAGTTAACAATATATCAAATTCCGACTACAAATTCCAAACGAACTTATCTGACTCACTGTCGCGTCTCTACCTATGTGCAGTTTATCCTGCGCGCGCAGTGTGTTATAAGGTAAAGGGAACAGCTGGGACGATCAGCATCCCGAGATTCCGGCAGTTATCAATTGGTCAGGAGCAATTTTTTTGCGAAAATAATGAGAACCAATAGAACCTCATCGGAGTCGAACTTCGATGAAATTGGCATGTGGACAGAGTTTGATGACAAAAAATATATTGGAAACCACGACAGGATAAATTTAAAAAATTATTTCAACTTTGATTATAATTCTTACATTTCAATATGCGATTGGGACAATAACGGGAAAAACGTTCAAGATTGCGTGTTATCGTTTCGACCTTGGATGAAATTGTAAAAATTATAATTAAAGTTAACAATATATCAAATCTGAGCGTGTATTTTTAATTATCGCGTATCTTGTAATAAACCAGAGGCGCTTATCTGCACTAGTGTCATACCAAATTTCAGCCCGATCGGCACTCACATCCAGCCAGATATTTTATTTCTAGATGTACTTTTTCCACGTCCCGGAACATTCCGAACGTGTTTACATGAAAATCCCAGAAACAAATTTTTGTATGAAAACAAAGCTTCCTCCGAAGTCTATTAAGGTCCCCGCACTACGTCCAAAAACTGTTTTCAAACATCTCGAAATAACCTGCGTTTTAGGTGCTCTCGAATGCCACCAAAAATAATTTTTCGACTCATCCCCGGCTCGAGAAAATTCTTTTCGAGTCATTAGCTTTTTGTTTCTGCCGCTGTTGAAAAAACGGTTTACATTCGTAGATAATTGGATCCAAGGCCCCTCCAGTAACGCGACGAAATAATCGCATGATTCTTCCGAACATCGATCTAGTCGAAAAAAAGAACGTCGCGATTCGTCTTACACAATCACCAGTGCGTCGGTCACGTCGATTCCTACAGGTAGCGCGTGTCGAAAAAAGCAAAATAAAAAAATGCAAAGGACTCACCGCGAGGCGACACATCGACGAGCATCGTTTCGGAACCATAAACGACTTTCCAAGGCCGAGCGGCGTCGTTGCAGCGCCGAAGTGCCTGTGACGCGCGCAGCTGTGTCCAGTTCCGATCTGAAATTCCATAGACCACGATCGTTAGTACGACTCGGCGGAGCGCGAGATAAATTCTATTAATAGAAAGTCTCATGGAACGTCCATGGAGTCCACTCTCTGCCGGGTATTGCGCGCAACCGCGCGGCATAGGGCCCTAACTGGCTTAAGGTCAACCGAATGCAAATCGAACGGACATAGTTCGGTGACGGGTTTTTGTCTCGGGCAAGGTTTCCCACCTCCCCCCGTTTCTCCGGTTGTTTACATCTCTCTCGTCTCACCGACGGATCACGTGTCCTCGAATATTAACGCGCCTTCGTGTACCTCCGTGAAATCCGTCGGCAAACATTTCGAGTTTCGTCGTACCATCGAGGCTTCGAAAAATATTTAACCAGGCTCACATTCGCGCGACATGAGCGATTAGGTTATTATCGTCTTTTTTTTTTTTTAAGCTACGATCGAAACGTGACGAAGATTATTGTTCGCGTGGTGCGAACTCGCAGTTTTATTTTTGTTTTGCTTCTTTATTTTCTCCGGCTTTCTTTTACCTCGATGAATTATCTTGTTTTTGCATCGAACGAGGCAAAGGTAAGACGACGAAGACACCCGAGAGTACGCGCGGGGGATTAAACGTCCGCGATCGTTATCGTTGAAGTCACTCGCTCGGGCGCATTATTCCGCGTGCTCGTTTATCGTTCACGATCGTCATGGCTGATTTTCTTTTCGTCGCCACTCACGCGTCACAACAATCGATATATCGTTCGCGATAAACCTGGGGGGTTCGAGGTTCCATTTCGCGTCGCGAATCTTCCGAATGTCACAGCTATATATATCTCTGTCTATAATATATTAAAGTCTCATCGTCGCCGCACTGTCAAGAATCGGAAAAGGTGGGTCATCTTAACTGTACGGAGTAGGAGGTCCCTTTTAATGGCGCTGACCCTTTTCCTCTTTAGTGCAATAGACAAAGATCAGCTTTGCTATACACGGAACTTCTATAATAAATATAAATATAAATATAAATATAAATATAAATATAAATATAAATATAAATATAAATATAAATATAAATATAAATATAAATATAAATATAAA
>JAPYZC010004521.1:8866-26656 GCA_030522665.1 Ichneumoninae sp. A BG-2022a | reverse complement strand
TTTTTTTTTTTTTTTTCATTTTATTTTTGTCAAAGTTTTTTTATTCCATTATTTTTACCATGCTTGTTTCCGTTATCTCCGGGAAAATAGTCGAGCGGGAAATAAATTAAGATTCCCACAGATACCGTTGTAACCCGTGTGTTCCGCGTATCGTTATTATCCGTTCGGTTTCCTCGCTCGAGCACGATAAATAATACGTCCGGCGTTCGGAATCACTCGAAAACGGAACCTATTGAATAATGGTTCTTGTACACGGTTCCGATCCGTAATAGAAGAGGGATGCGCCGGTGGATGACGTTAACTACTTGTATTAGAGATCGTAAAGATAGAAGAGGATAATAAAAGCATCGTAGAGGTCGAAGGGGGAGGGGGGGGGGGTCTTCTCGGGAAGAATCTCGATCGACGAGGAAACCGTATTTTTTTCGAACCGGAAATAGTTGGACGCTCAGGTATATTATAATGTATACGGTTATTGTGTATTTTATATATATATATATATACACGCAGTATATGGCAGGGTATCCGCGAAAGGGGACTCGTGAGAATATCTATACCGCAACTATAGTAGCGTAACGGCGAGCAGCTTGAAACTTCTATACCTTCGAAGCACACATACACGCATAGGCTCGTTCGTAACGCCGGTGGTGGGGGGTACGGCCCACTTTCTTTACTTTCACGTTCCCGAGCTCTCGTCTGTCCACCACTTCTCGAATACTCTTTCCCATCGGTAGCACCGACAACCTGTGCTGCGGTCCTATCACTTCCGAAGTGAAGGCAAATCCCCTCCCCCCGCCACTCCCCTCGTTATGCATAATGTCTTTATAGTACTCGTCAAACTTTCGTATCTTACACGGTAAAAAATGTTTATAAAAAAAACATCCACAATGTTTTGTTGATTTTACGATTTTTTTGTAAAGATCTATATGTGGTTTATTGACGAAAAAGACATTAAAAATTGTAAGGAAAAAAAATTTAGGTTGCATCCGTGGATGAGAAATGTTTGTCAAATGTTCCTTTTTTACTGCGTATATTCGAATTCATTATTTTTAACGACCAATATTCATGGACTATTCGCACCAATCGATGGTATGAAGGATGTGTATTAAATTCGATGTCGCAAATAAGAGCGTTCGATTTTATTAAAAAAACGAACTGAATAAAATATTGTACATCACGAATTGCAAGAGTTCTAGAAGGCGTCGTATCACAGGCGCACAGTTGAAGGCACAATGTGCATCCACAGTCGGAACGTTAATAATGAGTATCGCAGAAACGGCAGCAGCGGCGTAAGATTAGGAAACTGTAAGCGAGATGTGTCGCAACGTAATTGCCGAGCTCTCTTGCTGTGCGCTAAGCAGCACGGAGGGGGGCACGGACAGACGGGCGACGAGTCGATTCTCGCGAGGTTACGCGAAAGAAGTAGGTCTGTCTCTCTATCTGGCATTTGTTGCTCTCTCTCCCCCTCGCCCGCTGCACACTTCGTCGCTCTACTCTATTCCAATCTCACCGGCGCGCATCGCTGATTCCCGTCCGTGCTGTATACATTTTTTCCCCCCCTCCATTCCACAACGCTTTATTTAACGACCAATATTCCCTTAGCCCGAGAATTATCTGCACAAACCACTTGCTCGTAAAACGCGTCCTTCGCCCGAAATAATTGTCAGCTCGGGGCGGAGCTCTCGATGTTACGAATAAATTTGTTCTTTTTTTCAAATTAAAAATAAAAATGAACATATCTGCGGAACGGAAAATATTGCAAGTGCATCATCGAAAAAGGCCCGAGTGTTGGCGTTACGTGGAATCCTCGGCGAGAAAAAATAAATAAAAAAATAAAGAGGAATCCGTGACGATGAAGTTTTCTCGTCATCGTACACGAGAGTTTATCCGCGAAGGGGTTTTCCGAGAGTGCATACGCCAAGGTGTGTAAAAGCGCGCGCGTCATATCTATTAGCGATTGCTCGACTCGAGAGTGCGCGATCTTCGGTAACGATAATCCGATAATTTCCGAGGCTCGAGGAAGTGAAGGAGGCGAGAGATCGAGTGAGGGGCTCTGAAGATGAGTGTATCGCACAGTGTGTGTGTGTGTGTGTGTGTAGCAGTATCGCCGAGTTTACAAGAGTGTTGCTCGATTGGCAAGTGCGAAATAGAAAGAGAGCAGCTAATCGAGGCGTATACGTGTGGAGCGCGTCGGGTCGTATAAAAGACAAGTAGGTATCGTTGGAGGGGGAAGCAGCTCGAAGAGGCTATGACGACGATGATGTCGGACGCTGTTTGCTCAATCGGACGTGAAGTCTGACGTCACACAAGTGCCGGAGACCCGCATCTTTTTTTAAAAGCTTCTCCCGTACGTAACGCGGAAAGAGCCGAGTGCAAAAAAGACTTCAATGAAACGAGTGCAGGAAAAACCTGTGCACCTCGAACGTCACTGGACCAAAATATACACAAATTATTTTTCACCGGAAATATAACTTTTTTTTACTTTTTTAAATGTCTTATGGAAAGAACAAAAAAAAACTCAAAAATATTATATCATTCTCGCTAGTGCGAGTCCGCCGAAACGACGAGGTCGGTGACGTCGCGGTGACAGCGATTGTCAAATGTCTTCCCGCCGTGTGTAAAAACTCAAGTACCATAAAAAAAAATAATACACAGTATGCATGTCAGACGTTTATATGTGCGTAACACCGAGAACCGTAAGTAGGCATAGCATGGACACTGAGAAGAAGGGGTAGCGGCAAGGGGGAAGGGGGGAGTAAACGGCCTTGCGAGAAACTGGCAGTCGACGTTGATATATAAATTATCTTTCACCCGAAGTATATATTTTTTCAACTCGCCGTATGAGAGAAATGAAAAAACAGAACTGAAAAGCTATTATATTATTGACGCGATTCCGAGTCGGGCCGAAGCGAGGAGGACGTTGACGAGCGAATGACGTCACGGTGACAGCGGTTGTCAAATATCTTCCGGCCGTGTGTACAAACTTGAGTACCATAATAAAAAAAAGGAATAAAAAATAAAATACATACTACGGGTGTCGGGCATTTATATGTACGTAAAACCGAGGATCGTAGGTAGGCATAGCATGGACAGTGAGAACAAGGGTGTTGCGGGAAGGAGGGAGGAGAGGGGGGGAGAGTAAACGGGCTTGCGAAGAGCTGGCAGTCGACGCTCGGTGGGGAGGGGGGGAGGTAAACGTCGAGGTTGCTCAACTCTCCATAACGCCCAAGCGTCACGGAAATTACATTACCTCGAGTCGAAACGCCGACGGCCGATAGAGAGGCGCGGTGGGGTACACAGGACTGGCAAAAGCAGGCGGACCGAGTGAAAAAAAGAAGCCTCCGTGAGAAGGGGGTTGCCGTCGACTCGGTGTATGCGCCTCTGCCGCTTTTCTCCTTTTCCCCGAAAGCTTCCCTCGTCTCCTCTTTATTCTTCCAGTGCGCGTGTGTTCTTTCCTCCGCGGGTCCACCGCAAAAGTCGGAAGAGTTGCACGAAAGCCGCGTTCACAGAACAGAGTCGTCTCTCTACTTTGTATATCTCCGTGTTTTTTTTCCCCTCTCGGTCTTTACGCGGTCCGCGATTATATTCGTCCGTGTGTTCCGCCGCTGACGGGACTCACTGTAGCGCGCTTCTTTCGAATATATCTCTTACCCCCACCTTCGTGTATCGGGATCCGTGAGAGGCAGAAGAGTCGGTTGTAACGGCGCGAGCACGTTGCCTCCTCTTTGTTCCCTCTTTATTCTTTTATCGCGTGCGCGCTTCTGTCGCTGTATATATATATTGGTGTATATATATATACGTGTATGTCTGTATATATTTATCGTATAGATATATCTTTTAACTATATTTGTCTATTGCAAGGTGACGGGCGCGTAAGAATAATTGTTATTGTGATATTGAAACAAAATTAAATTACATTTGTGCAACTTTGTGTGCGAAAGATATACAAGTACCGAGCAAGAGGTAAATCTCTCCGTCGCGCAGTCACTTACGCGCACCCACACTCTCGCATGCACCGGGCCTCGTTACGGGTGTTCCGTCGAGTTATCACGAACGCGGGATAACGGAACGGTATAGGTAATCGCGACGAAGCAACTAGGCAGCACGTCAATGGCGTCCACTCCACTGGTGTCCAATTGGCTGTATGGTTCAGTCTCTCGCTCTCGCCTCAAACTCTCTTTCTCCCGTGAGGCTCTTTAACACTCTGTCTATTTCGTAAAAAAAAAAAACAACTCACCGTCTGTGTATCGAAACTGTATCTCACCACCGAGATACGTTCTGCGGGCCGGTGTATTTATTTTTTTATTTTTATCTATTGTTCTATCCGCTCAATCCGTATCGGCGTGTATCGCCGCTGTTTATTTATTCTGTTCGTTTATATAGTTTAAAACTCGCTTTATTCACGCTCCAACAGTCCGCCGTGTTTATCTGCGGTTTATCGCGTGCACACGAGTGAACAACTGCACTTGGCTGGTCACTCTGTCCTTCCGCGTACTTTATAAACACACTCAATCGCGGCCACGAACGAACTCTTTTTTCTCCCACCCACTTAGAGCTCCCTTCGTCACGTATGCAAATGTCTCACTCTCCTTTATCTTGCAATGTATGTCTGATGTTTTTTTAAATATATTTTTTACGTAAAAAAAAAATGTACGTCACTCAACAACCTCACTCGGCGAGACGATTTATAACACTGATATAGAGAAAAAGATTCGCTGGCCTACACACGGTATCGTAAACATATACTCGATGTGTGTATATCAATCTGTAACTCCGTCGTCTATATCGATGTGTCTGTGTGTGTGACCGAGCGAGAGGTGCGAGGGGGGTACAACGGTGCGCGTTGTAACGGAGTATTAAACGAGATCCGTACGCCACCGAAGACCGTGCGCGACTGAGTAGTGACTGGCCGCGCACGACGACTACCGACTCGACGGCGGTGGCGGGTGAGTATAGTAGTTGCGCGCCGCGGAGGACACGGTAGGAAAGCCCAGTGGAGGGCTCGCTCTCCGTGCTACACACCACCGTGCGCGACAGCAGCGGCAAAGCAGCACAGACCTCTGTCTTTATCTCTGTATACTACTAAATATATATATACATGTATAGACGCTACAGTGTACACTATATGTATATACATATTCACTACTTTCTCGCTCTCGTTCGTTTATCGCCCGATCGTTCGTTCCTCCTTCTCGTGTTTGGTGTGGTAGTGGCGGCTCGCGCGCCAGCGAACGACCGAGCCAGTGCACGATGCCACACGATGCGGAGATGGCCCCACCGTGCTTGCTTGCTCTCCGTGTGTATATCACCACGGACACGAGTAGTTCCAAGTCGTTCTCTCCCTCACTCTCGGTTTGCCTCATGCCTGCTGCTGCTGCTGCTGCTGCTTCTGCTGCTATACTTCTCTCCTACCGCTGGATTTTACCCCGCACACTTTTCGCTCGCCGTCCATCCCACTCCGATCCTTCGCTCGCCTGCCTGCCTGCCTGCCTGCCTGCCTGCCTGCCTGACTGCCTGGCGGTGGGCTCCCTTCGTCGTCATCGTTCCTCGTCGCGGGCACGCGCTTCTACCTCGGTCCCTGTGCTTCGAACTCGATGCCTCCTTCTCTTTTGCTCTCCTTCTGTCGTACCCCCCACCACCCCTTTCTTCCTATACTTTTTCATATATATACATACATTGCTCTCCGGGTTCCACTCTTTTCGATATTTTATCGGACTTCCTTTGCCTTCTTTCTTTCATTCTTTATCCGTCTTTCTTCTTTCTTCGCCTCCTTCGTTGTCGTTCCACCGCGAGGCCGCTACCCCGATACCCCCTCCACCCTCGCTTATTCGCCCTCCTACGAAGTTTCCAACCACCGACACTACGGCCATGCCCGTTACAACCCGCCACTGGTTCTTTCACCGGCGTTTCGGCGAGGCTGCCGGCGCTCTGCGTCAGATACAACGCGATTTTTCCCTACGCGGTGAGAGAGGAACGCCTGGGCGGGAGAGGGAGATTCCCTTTCCTCGCCTCTGCGGCCCTTAGTCCATACGCTCCTCTCGCTCTCTCCCGCACTCCCGCGCACCGCCGGGCGAACGAACAAGCTTCGACGGACGGCGAGTGGAACGACCGAATTTAAAGCGGAGGAGCGCGCACCTACTACCAATTCTTTTTCTTCGCTCTTATTCTCGCGCGTTTCATTTTTTTTTCGTATTTCTTCGACTGTGCCATCTCTCGATGCTTCGAGAATTTTTTTTTTATACTTATTGTATTATTTTTTTTTGTTCATGATTTGCATAGTTTTTTTTGCATCGGGCTGCTACAATCTTGGTCGCTACCAAGAGCGGATGTGTAAGTGATAAGTAACCGTTCATGGTCACATGTTTCACCGATCTCGATCGTCACACTGGGTCGCTTCTATCTGGTCCATTTTTTTGAACCAGTATTGTGCCGAAAATATCGGTCGGAAAAATCTCAAAAAATTACAGAACATCCTTCAATCATTGTAATTGACTTACGAATTTTTTTTTTATGAAAAATCAAATGGCAATATATTTTTAAAAAATGTATAACGAAAAACGAAAAACAATGTTCACTAAAAAAATAACTGTGATTTTTTAAACATTTTTGCCTAAAATTCGGATCTGATACTCCTCAGATATGGTAAGGTGGTCGTTGGGTGGATTCTACCCAGGGTGACCACTAAGGGGGTTAACCTTTTCGATCAATGTTGCATTTAATGGACCAAGGGCCTTTCCAGACTCCAAAGAACATTCTTAAAATTTAATCACTCAGCATACAATTTTTCGTGCATAAAATGTTCTAGTATTTTATTGTTTTCAATTTTTTTTTTTTTTTTTTTTTCATTGTTCGCCTCTGTTCTTTGAAGTGGGCTGCTACAAGCTCGTTGCTACCGAAAACGGATATGTAGTCGTGATGATCAACGTTTTCATTCAATGTTGCGTAGTTTAATCGCCCAAGGGCTTTCCCCGGCTTCAAAGAATTTATATTCAATTACTCAGCACGACATTTTCCATTCGAACGTTTTTTTTATTGCTATAATTTTGTTCGGTACCAGGAGCGGATTTGTAGACGTGACAATTAACCCTTTCGATCGATGTTGCAAAGTTTAATCGACCACGGGATTTTTCTCAGATCTAAAGAAAATTTTTAATATTTAATTATGCAGCATAATTTTTTTCATGCATAAAATCTTCGGGTGCTTAAAACATTTTTTGTTTTCATGATTTGCTGGATTAAAATGTTCGAGCATTTAATAGTACATTACAATACTAGTGCAAAAAATGTTTTCTGACGAGCCGAAGGCAAGTGCTACAATCGCACAAGTCAAAAAAATTTTATTTCGCGGGGTGTGAAAATTGGGGTTTTACGCGAAGCGTGCGCAAAACTTCCACTTTCGCACCGAGTGAAATAATTTTTCTTTCTTCATGATTTGCCTGGATTCTTTGCACCGGCCTGCTGCAATCTCGGTTGCTACCGCGAGCGGATATGTAGTTATGATAATTAACCCTTCCGTTCAATGTTGCAAAGTTTAATTGACCAAGGGGTCACCCCCGCCCCTCACCCATCCCGGGTCCAAAAGAAAATTCTTAACATTTAATTACACAGCATAAAGTTTATCATGCATAAAATCTTCGGGTGCTTAAAACTTTTTTTTTCATGATTTGCCTGGATTCTTTGCACAGGCTTGTTGTAATCTCGGTCGCTACGGAGAGCGGATGTGAACCCGTGATAATTAACCCTTTCGATCAATGTTGCAAAGTTTAATCGACCAAGGGGTTTTCACCAGCTCCAAAGAACATTCCTAATACTTAATTACCCAGTACAACATTGTTCGCGCAACAAAATGTTCGAGCGTTTTTTTTTCTTTGATTCTTAAGGAATTTCTTAAGATTCTTTGCATCGGTCACCGTGTTTTTGCGCCGTTCTTGCAAAATTTCGGTCGCTAACAAGAGCGCACGTGTTGCCGTGATAATTAACCCCTTCGATCAATGTCGCTTTTTTTAACATTGTTTTTATTTATATGAAAGATTACAGGGAGTTCCCTTTAGGTTCTCGGGGTACAATGTTAACCGAGGGTCGATCGGTCTATGATATTAATGCGTCTACTTGTTCCCTTCTTAAGAAAGACATGACACTCGAATGATCTAGATAAATATATCGAAATAATCGAAATCGTGAAGCCAGATTACGTAGCCAATCGGCATCGACTGTTTCATTACACACCTAATCTAAAAAAATGAAATAAGCAGGAGCGAAGCGAGCGCGTTGTTGCTAAGGTAAAAGGCCTAGTTTATGACGCTTCTACGTAGCTCTCTCACTTTAAGCGTGTAAAATCATAGGGCTAAACAAGGAGGATCAAGAGTCGCAGTTTGTGACCCCCCCGAATGCGCGCTACCTATTGGCTGCATATCAAATGGTGGGGGGAGCCGACTATGCTAGAGGTACCCCTTTCACAAACTGGGAGAGTGTCAGAAACTGGGCCCTTTACTTTCGTCCAATTGAAAGTGCTCGTAAAATGGGAGATCGCATGAGGCGGGTTTTCCTTTCGGGGAAAATTATTTACTTTGTCCATAGGTGGGCATATCGTTGATAGTCAGGGATGTTTTCCCCTAATGTTAATCTTAGCGTCGAAAAAATTGGAAAAACTGGACTTATGACTGAAGCTCAGTACAACTAAAGGCCCTTAAAACTAGATTAAGAAAAAGGTAAAATAATGTGAATAATATTTTAATAAGAAATTTTTAAAAACATCCCAACATTTTATGCATGAAAACTTTTGTACCGAGTAATTGAATATTGAGAATGATCTCTGGAGCCGCGGAAAAATTCCTTGGTCGATTAAATGCAACATTAGCCTGTTAATACTGTAAATATCTCTGTCCAACACTGTCGGCTAAAGTCAGAGCATACGCACCAGTGCGAAACATTCGCAACCCACAGAATTTTGTTACACCCCAAATTCGTTCCGAGTTCGGGGCGAGATCAGCTGTGTCCAGACTCACACGACAAGCCAACAACTTAACCAATTTTGAATTCGAGGGCTCCCTAGCAATTTTCAAAGAGGCGACGGCAGGCAGGATCCTACGCTATGCCTAAATGGGGGTGCAAAACATATTTTGTGGACTTCCAAAACAGTCATAATCTACGTCTCTGTGATATTCCAATTTACAACGAAATTGTGTTGAATGTTATACTAATTTTATATAAGACTTTCTATTTTGTAAAAGGGCTTTGCCTGTCGATAAATAAATAAATAAAATAGAAATAAAATAAATATACAGTACTTACAGGTTCATGTTGCATTTAATCGACCAAGGGATTTTTCCCCGGCTCAAGAGATCATTCTCAATATTCAATTACTCGGCATAAAACTTTTCGTGCATAAAATGTTGGAATGTTTTTTTAATTTCTTTTCATGATTCGCTTGGATTCTTGGAATCGGTCATCGTCTTCAACTTTGACCGTCGACTTGGCCCCGTTCTTGCACGATCCCGGTCGCTACCGAGAGCGGATGTGTCAACGTGATAATTAACACTGTCCATCAATGTTGCATTTAATCGAGGGCTTTCCGCGGCTCCGAAGAAAATTCTTAATATTTAATCACTCCGCATGACATTTTTCGTGCCGAATTAACTGTGCTTAATCGCAAGAGGGTTAAATAATATACGGAGAATTTGCCTTCCGAGACATCGACACAAACGGGGTCGGGAATTGCTCGAGGAACCGAGTCCGATCCGCCGAGTTTCCCGTCGTCCCTGTACCGTGCCCTCGGTAATGCGGCAGGATAATTTATAAAATCGATAATCGACGATGGAGCCTCGGAGACTCAAGGATGGATATCAAATAGGATATCGAGAATCGTCGGGACGACGTAGAAATTTTCGCGATACCGATAGGACCACCGGGTGGGCGCCCTCGCCGACTATCTCTGCACTCCATAGTCGGCGGGGCGGACGGCCGAGCTCACTATTGACTATTCAGTGGAGAACCAGCCATTTGTACAGCGCGAACGACAGAACTTCCGAGTCTGCTCTCCCTGTTCGTCCTGTTTTTTTTCTCCCTTTTTCTCCCCCCCTTTTTTTTTTCTCATTTTCCCGGCCCCGCCTCCCCCCCCCCCCCCCCCCCCCGCCACCTTCGCCCATTTTTTTAGGGACCGGATAAACTACAATAACAGTATAAACGGTATATATATATATATTTTTTTTATCGAATAGAATTTTTTCTTTTTACCGGCATTTCATGTACGACTTTTTTATTTGTTTGTTTTTTAACGTCTATTTCATTTTTTAATAGACCGTCCTGTTTGCGATAATTCTCCGAGCAGGTTCGTCCCTTAACGTCGTCTTTCGACTATTTACTTCTCTTTTCGCACTCCCTGTTTGATTTCTCGGATGCTCGAGGCGTCTCTCTCTCGGTTCCCCTTCACCCATCTTTTTAGGCACCGGAAAACCTATAATAGCATATACTGCTATTATAGTTTTTCCGGTGCCTAAAAATGATATACCATTTGTACAATGGTATATGATTTTTTTTTAATCGCACATAAAGTTTTCTTTTCACCGGTATTTCAGTCACGACTTTTTTGTCTGTTTTTTAACGTGTATTTCGTATTTTAATGGACCGTCGTGTTTGCAATAGTTTTCCGAGCAACATACTGTCTGTCTGTCTTTATTCAGTGTACAGCGTCTTCCGCTTTTTACAGACTCCTCTTAGCTTCTCGCACATCCTCAATATCAATCCACTCATATCAACAATAACCATTTCTAAATTACACACTTATATCTACGCTTTCATTACATATATCTCGTACATATTTGTTATGCAATACTAATACAGACATTTTTACATTTTTCATAAATATTTACGGCCACTTATCACTTTAGATTTTTTCCGTTCAACTTAACCATTAATACTGATACATGAAATAATACTCTAATATTATTTGGTATTATCACAGGCCGCCTCACTATCCTTTCACCTTCTGCCTCTTAGACTCTACTACCCCTGTACGTTCGTCCTTGATCTCGCTATCTTAGAGCAACAAACAGTCGGTACATGGAGGATTCAGTAGAGAACCAGGCATTTGTGCAGCGCGAACGAGGAAGGAAGCTCGAACGACAGACGTTCAGAGTTCGCTTGGGCTGTTCGTCCTTTAGCGTCGTCTTTCGACTATTTAAGGTTGTTACCGTATCAATGCTCGGCCACGTCCCAATCGTCGGACACTCCTATGCAAGATTTGATTTATTTTGGAATTAATTATTAGAAATCCAATTTGACACTTTTAATCGTAATTACAAATGTTATTTATTGCACTGAAAAAGATTATACAAGTTCTAAGCCTAAATTACTTTCTACTGTTGCATTTTGTTAAAAAATAGACGATATAGTCTCCGAAACTGGTACAAGCGTTGCTACATACGCGACCCACTAAACGGACAGTCCGAAGAAGTTAGATTAGCCAGCTTTCTACGTAGTTTATTTTCGATATTGCTTGGGGTAAATAAGATATTTTCATTGATTTAATTAATAATTAGTCACGACTTTTCTTCGCTCGTTTTTTCACGTGTATTTCATGTTTCAATTTAAGCCTAAATGATTTTCTACTGTTGCATTTTCTTAAAAGACATTTTCTTAAAAGTCTCCGGAAGTTGGTACAAGCATTGCTACATACGCGACCGACTAATCGAACAGTTCGAAGAAATTAGGTTCAGCTTTCTACACAGTAAAAAATAATTACGTAAAGACGGAATGCAAAATTACGTGAAAATAATTTTGTTAAATAAGTGACAAACTCGTTTGTCAATTATTTGAATATACGAACTTATTATTTCATTTCTCGTGTCATTGACACATTTAGTTTGTACTTTTGTATGTAAAACTAGAAAATTAACAAATAAAAAATTGTGGACGTTTGTGGACAATAACTTGTTGTAAAAAGTACAAACTTTTTTATATTATGTATGCAGCTTATCTTCAATTTTGTTCGGGGTAAATAAGATTTTTTCATTGATTTAATTAATGATTAGTCACGACCTTTCTTCATTTGTTTTTCACGTGTATTTTATAATGGACAATTCTGTTTGCAATAATTCTCCAAGCAACATACAGTCGGTGCGCGGAGGATTCGGTGGAAAACCAGCCATTAGTACAGCGCGAACGAAAAAGAGAGCTCGAAAGACAGAAATTCGGAGTCCGCTCGGGCTGTTCGTCCCTTAACGTCCTCTTTCGACTGTTTACTTCCCTTTTCGCTCTCCCTGTCCCCCCCCCCCCCCCCCTCCGCCACCGCCCCACCCTTCACCCATCTTTTTAGGCAGCGGACATTTTCTCACCCGAAAAACCGAATATCTGTGGCTCTCGCACTTTTACTCATTCTCCTCAGTTCGAGAGTGAGCCTCGAAGCTACGATATTTTCCCCGCTACCAGGACCGCCATTTTTCACGGCAACCGGGCCACGTAGCTACGCGGAGAGAAAAGACCGGGGAGCGAGAGAAACCGAGCGTCGGAGACCCTAACAGTGCCTCCTTTCTCCCTCCCAGTGTTACAGTCCACATATGGATGTTGTACCGCACACCGGAGAGCCATAGACACACGGGCCTCCGCGGTCACGGGTAACAAGGACACGTGATAGCGATTTTTACACTGGGAGAGTAAAAAAAAAGAAAACCAATGAAGCGAAAAAAACATTATCCGACGCAATCGAGGAAAATCGTTTTCTCTCAGCAGGTCACAGGAACAATACACTGATAAAAAAGTGGTTGAAGCAACTAAAGTTTCGGCCAGGGACGTTCAAACAAATATTTTAATGTCTAAAAAATATTTTGGTGAAATAATTTTAAAAAATTGTTGGACCGATAGATTTTTTGGCTGTACCAACAAAATATTTATTCGAACGTCCCTGCTTGAATCTTTGGTTGATTCAACCGTACTTATTATCAGTGTGGCTGCCCATTCGTATATTAATTATATAGTGTACTGTATAGTGACCATAATATTGTTACGACCGAGCGAACACAAAATGCACGTATTTGGTTTTGAGGCGGTTATTATTAGCTACAATCATACGCCCTAGAAAAATAATTTATTTGACGGCCACCGTCGTTTGTTTGGTTTAAGTAAAATAAACGGTGGTCATCAAATGAATTTCTTTTCTGGGTTTAGCTAAACATCTCGAGCGTGAACTTTCAAACGTCTTGTCTCTCCGAAAGTCGCGTTAAGACTGTCGTCATCTCGTCAATCGATAATCTGTTGGTTTGTCACTTGGCATATCGAACTACGCCGGTCGTCTATGTAATATCATGGATCTCAATCAATCCTCATCTCTATGTTCGTTACAATATGTATAATGATAATAATATGTATAATATATTTATCGACCGTTGAATGACAAAACGGCGTATCTCCCACGTTGAAGCATGCGAGTTACGCCCTTTCGGTTCGCAACAGTCGATGTGTTACCAATATGCATCGATTATAAAGCTCGAAGGATAAGATCGTGTGTAATAATATTCCATTGGCGAATATCGGAAACTATTCATATAAGTTATTTTACAAGATAATAGTAATAAGTATATTAGATATATGTCGTCGTTAAGTCAGAGCGACTTCAGCTCTGTAAGCTATCGATAAGATTATTCTATCTAACCGTAAACTATGTAATCTCCGACGATAAGAAATTCTAAGAAAATCTTAACAATTTGTAACAGGTTTTTACCTCAACAAAATATTATTGTTATTATTGTACGATATATATGTTGAGAGAACGGTTCGATAATTAATATTGAAAGGCAACAATCTCCTTTGTAATAATATCCGAGTGGCCGATAGAGCATTTACACGGTATAATATTATTTCGATATATCCATTAGTCCAGAGGCAAGAGTCGACCCTCGCCAGTGTTAACGTGATTGAGTTATTATATGTTATTATAACATTATTAGAATATAATATACAATCATAACATGTATAATAAATAAAGGACATATCTCCCATGTTAAAGCTAACGAATTACGCCCTTTTGTTCCTTAGCAGTCGATATTTTTTGCCAATATAAATCGATGATAAACCTCGAAAGATAAGAATCTCGGTGATAATAATATCCCATTGTCTAATATCGTCTACTATTCATATATTATAAATGATTTTATAACATAATAATATTATAAATGAGATAATATTAATAAATATTAATGTTATTAATTCATATTATATATGAGATATGTCTTCGTTAAGTCAGAGGGACTTTATCTAAGTAAGTTGTCAATAAGATTATTCTATCTAACCCTAAACTATGTAATCTCCAAAGATAAGAAAGACTAAGAGAATCTTAGCAATTTGTGATATCTTTTTGCCTCAAGCACATAATATATCATGACAATTACAATAATTATAATATAGTATATACGTTGCGAATACGGTTCGATAATGAATATCGAGAGACAAGAATCTTCATTGTAATAATATCCGATTGGCCGATAGAGTATTTACCCGGTATAATATTATTTCGATATATCCATTATCCCGAAGGAGAGTCGACCCTCGGCGGAGTTGGCGTGACTGTGTGTATACGCGGGTCGTTCGAGCCGGAAGAGCGAGGGAGAGTGCACGACGAAATCGACGAAGAAACACACACATATATATATACATATTACATGTATCCTCGTCGAGCACGAAGAGAATCCCAGTGGTAAACTCGTCTCTCCCTTTCGTGCGCGTTCGACTCGACTCGCGAACCTTTTTGTTCTTCCATCGTGGCCCGTGTACGTCTGTCTCTGCGCCGGTGGTGGGTTATACGCTCTCTACTCCCCGCACGCATCGTCCTCCATCCCCGGTCCTCGACACCGGTCGTTTAGTTTCTCTCGCTTGGACTCGCGACGTAAGTCGAGAGGGAGAATTTCACAGGCCGGCGAGCGATACACGCAAACATCGACGATAGGAAGGCACACGTATTTTTTTTTTTTTTTTTTTTTTATTACACACGCGCATTAAATACGTATACCGAGAGTGTATCGCGGCAGGGATGGGAAAGAGTGTTGGAGCGCCACAGACACGTGCTCGGTAGAGAGGGAGGGAGCTTCGTGAATCCGTGGACACCCCGTTAACCGGCCGAGCTAAGAGAGCGGAGGGCAAGAGAAACCGGAGGATGGGCGGCGAAAAGGACGAAAGGGCCCACCGATCGATTCTCATAGAGTTTCAAGGGTATCGCTCATCATCGCACAAAAGAACTCGGCACAGACCACGACACGTATGCAAAGAACGAATCCGTAAAGGGAACTCTGTCTCCGGGCGCTTATAGCTCGCAGCTGAACGCAAATACATCGGGGGGAAAATCTAAAAATATTTTTAAACTAATTTTGGTTCTAAAATAAAATAGATTCTGTTTTGCAATGGAATGGTCTAAAAATCATTATAATAGTAATTATTATTTTATAAATTGTATGCAATATTTTTAATCGTATAAAATCCACGTATGCAAACCACGAATCCGTAAAGAGGTTGTTCTTGCATCTCTCCGCGTTTATAGTCCGGTCTGACCGTAAATGTATCACACGGAACATCGTAAATATTTGTTTAATTCAAGTGCTTCACCGTAAAATAAAATCGAAAGATAGATTCTGTTTTACCAAATTAATGGTGAAAAAACCGTAATAACAATTGTACACATGGTGTGCAGTATTTTGAATCGTATAAAATAACGTACATAGAGCACAACATGTATGCAAACCGGGAATCCGTAAAAGGGTTGTTCTAGCATCGCTCCTCGTTTAGAGTCTACAGCAGACCGTAAATACATTACATGGAAGATCGCAAAAGTGGGTTTGATTCAAGTGCTTCCCCGTAAAATAAAATCGAAAGATCGACTCTGTTTTACTAAATGAATGGTGCGAAAATCATAATAATAATAATAACAATTTCATAAGTGATGTGCAATATTTTCAATCGTATAAAATATGTATGCAAACTAGGAATCCGTAAAGGAGTTGTCCCTCCAATCCCTCCACGTTTACAGTCCGCAGTCTCACAGTAAATATATCACACGGAAAATCGTAAATATTTGTTTAATTCAAGTGTCTTTCCGTAGAATAAAATCGAAAGATGTTATTTTCCACAAATAATGGCCCAAACACTATAAAAACTATAATAAAATTAATGGTATAAAAACTATAATAACTGTAATAAAATAATGGTACCTATAGTAACAGTACAAATGGTATATAATTTTTTTGAGTCGACCAAAATGTTTTCTTTCTACCGGCATTTCAGGTACGACTTTTTTTTGTTTATTTTTTAACGTATATTTCATATTTTAATGGACCGTCCTGTTTGCGATAATTCTCCGAGGAGCATACAGTCGGTACACGGTGTAATGATAAAATTGCGAGGGGAATAATTTTCGAGTCGAAAATTAACGCGCTGCAGCGAGAGAAGGAGAAAAAGAGAGGGAAGGAGGAAAAGAGAGGAAGAGAGGGAGGGAGAGAGAACTGGGGGATTTCGTTTATGATAAACCCCGGAGCTGCTGGTGGATACCGCTGGCCGAACGGCTTAACTAACAATGCACTCGCTTCTCGCATTACGGAATATTACCGGTGCGCGCGGGCGTTTGCCGAAGAGGGGGGAGGGGTCACGTGTGTGTGTGTGTGTGTCCAGGCACACGTGCGTACATGTGTGCGAAGGAGCGAGAACGCCAGGCTGGAATTGCCGCACTGCTTCTTCATATTGCAGCTACACTCCGGCCAGTGGAAAGCTCGAGTTCGGTCCCTCCCCCCCTTCCCCCCGCCCCGACCCTCTGCGCGGAGGGCAAAAAAAGAGCACCCGAGGACCGAGCGAGTTTTATCGGAGCTGGCCACTTCCGATTCCCATTCACCAACACGAAATTATATTCCCACCGAAGAGGAGGCGACACACGTGTGTACGGTGTATCGTACGCGTAATAAAGATTATACCGGCTCCCATTCGCATCCCATAAATGTGTAGTCTACGGGAGGGCACACGCATCCCGATCATTAGCAGCGGTTAGTTGATTAAACCGGCACATATATGTATATACACATCCTATTCTCGGCCAATCGCTCTTCGTCCCATTGACTCAATTAATTATCTCTCCTTTAATTGAACGTCGTTTACTCACACGCATAACATATATTCATGTCTTCCGGCCAATGTGGAAACATTTTTTATAATAATGACAATTATTATTATTATTATTTTAATGATAATAATAATAACAATAATTCAGCTCGCAGGCCAGTATATGGTTTTTGAGATTTACAGATTTCGATTTCTATCCTCACCTATCTACACCCAGAAAAATGTTTTATTTGACGGTAACTATTTACTTAATTTCAATAAATATTTATTTAAATCAAATAAATATTTTACTTAAATCAAGTAAACGGTGGCCGTCAAATAATTTTTTTTTCTGGGTGTATGGAAGTCTCGTTCAATCTCGCTATCGGCTCAATTAAATTGGCCCATCTTTGATTAATCATCGAATTAACTTCAAGGAGGTTCGTAGGCTGAAATATTCTCGTTCGACCCGATAAAAATGTAAGGCCCGTACGAAATTCGTGTCATTTTTCCCGGTCTTCAATTGAACGTTGTTCACTCAAATATATATAAAATATATCATATATTTATGTCCTCCGGTCAATGTGGAAAAATGTATAATAATAATGACATTTATTATTATGATTTTAATGATAATAATAATAATAATAATAATAATAATAATAATAATAATAATAATAATAATAATAATAATAATAATAATAATAATAATAATAATAATAATAA
>JAPYZC010004520.1:0-10207 GCA_030522665.1 Ichneumoninae sp. A BG-2022a | reverse complement strand
AAATAAAGGTTATCTACCAGTCTATAGCAAGTTATAATTTTGAACATTGTGCATTAGTCTATTGAAGTCTACCGATGGTCACCTCAGTTCCGTTAGGGTCGAGAAATCAAAACAACCGCCACAGCTTCGACTCGCAGCGACTCATTGGCGCAAGCGTCGGGGCAAAGTTTTTGTCGTATTGTATTTTCTCGTCTATTTGTCACAACACGACAAATCCAGCGATCGTTACTGCAATTGATAAAGATAACCGAAGATAATAACGACGATAGATGGCTCGGGCATTCAGACAGATTTAGTGGTTCTCGTAAACAACCAATTACCAAAGCTTCATGTACATAACCTAAAAAAAGTTATTCGACTTGATAAACGTTGTGTTTTTAATATCGGATTGGATTTCAATAAAGCGGAAACATGAACGAAGGTTCGGGATGCGGCGAGCTTCAACAATTGGTGCAAGAGGAGGAGGGAGAAGAGCCAACGAGTCGCGGTGGAGAAGCTACGCCCCCCTCGACACCTGCCCGATCTAACAGGACGAGCAAGATCGAGACTCACAATTCTCACAATTCGGTGAGATATCTAATTATAAAACAAAGTCCAGCCAAATCTCAACATTATAGTTTCAAAAGAAAAAGATCCTTGACAAACATGACGGGTTTGTGTATGTTTATCGTTACATGCGTTGCAGCAACAAGTGTTGTGGGAGAGCAACACACAGGCGTCGCCAATAGTGAGCAAAGGTACGAGCTCAGGACAGGCGACAACGAGTCAGGGCTCGATGACTTCCGGTAGGGCCGTTAATTCATCGTCTCACGGTCCCGGCGGTGGTAATCAATCGCGTATTAGTTATTTGAATGAGAAAACGGAAAAACAACAACAGCAGAGAGCCGCCCGACCGGAACCACCGAGATCCGGCAGACAGCATAGAGGTAGCCATTTGATTATAAGTAAAAAAAAACACTTGCACTTCCGGATTTTTCTCGATTTTTTTTTTATTTCCTTATTTTCAAGACTTTTTTTTGCTGAATCGAACGAGTCATCATTGTCATTGGAGTTGCTTAAGAAGGGAGTCTCGCTGCATGCTGACTTCGCATAAGTTCGACAACAATAAGAGAAAATTGCAAATACTTCTTGATGGTGTAAAAATCTAAAAAAAATCGTGTATACTAAAGGTACTGAGAAGATTAATTTTTCATAATAATAATTGCAAAATGTTATTAAGAAATTCATGAAAAAATTAATTGGTTAACAAATTACCCGGCAACAAACCTTTTTTTTATGACAATGATTCGTTTATTTTTCTGAATACATATGAATTTTTTCAGATTTTTAAGTAAACGTTGATTTTTTTTTTTTTATGGAACAAAAATCAACGTTTACTTAAAAATCTGAAAAAATTCATATGTATTCAGAAAAATAAACTAATCATTTTCATAAAAAAAAAATTCTTTTGCTGGGTAATTTGTTAACCAATTAATTTTTTTATGAATTTGTGAATAACATTTTGCAATTATTATTATGCAAAATGAATCTTCTCAGTACGTTTACTATGCATGATTTTTTTTCAGATTTTTACACCATCAAGAAGTGCTTGCAATTTTCTTTTATTGTTGTCGAACTTATGCGAAGTCAGCGCGCAGCGAGACTCCCTCCTTAAGCTATAAAAAAAGCCATCAACCTCAACTTCCGGTTTTGTTTTGAATTTCTTTGAATTTCTTTGGCTCAAAGTATTCTTTGCCAGAAAATTGAATCCTTACCATTATCGTTGTTTTTATTTTCGGGTTTTTGTTATTTCGTTTGTCATATTTTTGTTTTCTTTTCGTTTCCTTTTACCTTGTTTGCGATGGTGGCACGATGCACACTAGTAGGAACAGCACTCGCGACAACAGCATCGGGAACGGCGTGCAAGCATCATTGCTTTTTGTCAGAGGTACCAGATGTTCGTCGTATGGAGCAAGCGTTGCTCACGCTATTGGAGGACTTTCATAGCGGCAATCTTCGAGCTTTCGGTGAGGTCTACATTTTTTAGTCTATCTTCATGGCAAAAGAAAAATTAAGGCATGTTATTAAAGAATACCCTAAGGATTGACGTTTTTTGAAGCAGTAATCCTTAGGGTATTGACTCTTTTCGAAGCATCAATCCTCAACAGATTTCGAAGACTTGAAAAAAAAATGGTTGTAGGCAAGGACTGCAGTATGGAACAAATGACGGAAATCCGAGAACAACAGGAGCGTCTTGCTCGTTTGCACTTCGAGTTGGGGCAACGTCAGGATTTCGGTATGGGCGGTGAACAAGCGGGTCTTCGTCAATCGAGCGCAAACATGAGACACTTGTTGCATCGCCTGCAGCAGCTCAGCGTTTGCATAGAAAAATTGCACAACAAATAATTTTTATTTCAGAAAATGTATATAGGTAAATTTAGTTTTTCGGCAGGATTCTGTGAAGACTGATATTGTGTGTTAATTATATAATAAATTAATGATATATGAGGTATTCTCCGCCGGCTCGGCCACTTTTGCTTCTTCACAGAGGAAAAACTATGTTTTCGTGAAAAAATTAATTTTCGCGATTTTAATGTCAGCTTACTAGAAATGGTCTTACGAGGAATGTCTTCCTTATTTTTTTGGAATGTTGTGCATTACACAGCTTGCTTATTATGATTATTATATTATATTGTATACCCTTATAGGGGAGAGCAGGGCAAAACGGGACGGTGGGGCAAAGAATCGGGATGCATCGGTGGGGCAAAAGGAGACAAAAAATTTGCATGTATCGATGAGGTAAAACGGGATCGCCTCAAACCGTCCGAGGCAAAACGGGGTAGGGGAGAATGAGAGAGCCAGGCAAGCAGTATTGTCTGGCTGTCCGGCTATCAAGCTGCCTATTATCCTGACGGGGCGAAATGGGGCATCGACAGAAAGTGTCGAAACGAGTCTGAACTAGTGGCAAAATTCGAGTTAATTCAAAACTTTCTAGTCAACAGCCAATCCCGTAAGTGAATTTTGAGTCTACTAGAATTTTTCTACTAGTTCAAAGTAAATCTCGGCCCAATCTCACTCACGGTGCAAACTTGGTAATATTCAGGTGAGCGCTTTGGGCAGGTGAGTGTTTTTATAACAAACTAGCAGGTTGTCGTGGCTCACGCGCTTCGCGCGCTGACAGTTTCTGTGCGTTAAATTTGATATTTTATGGTTTTTTTTATTGAAGAATTGCAGCAATTTGCAAATAAAAAAAAGTGTGTTCCTACTAAAATTATAGCCACTCAGGGACTTGAGTCACTCCGGGACTTTAGTTACTCCGGGCTGACAAACAATAGGGGCGTGAAGTTGGTTCTTAATAGGGGTGTGAAATTGGCTCCTCATGGGGACGTGAAGTTGGTTGCTAATAGGGAGTGGGACACACAAACACATCCATAGTTTCGTAAAATATATATAAGATGTGAATCCTATCCTTTCCTTATTCTTATCCTAAACGGGAACGTCACTGTTAACTTTTTCTCCTCCGTAGTGTGTATTTATCGACCTCGAATAAATCCAAATGCAATGTGAAGAAATTTGTCACCAATTTGTGACGGGAAAAAATTACCGTCATTTCACAACTACATAGGCGTTTTGGTTAATTGACGATCGGAGGTAGTTCCAAGCACAGCAAAAGTTAGGTTATGCTTTTGTAAACAATCGTAGCTCGAAACGTATTGCAAACTTAAACAATGCCTTTGATAATATTGACGGGTATGCCGTCGAGTGGAAAGACAACGAGGGCTAACGAACTGAAGGATTACTTCGAGTCCAAGAGAGATAAGAAGGTGGAATTAATCAGCGAAGTCGATGCAATCGTGAAAGCTGGCCACAATAAAAACACGTTCTACTCCGGTATGTTTACCCTTGAACTTCTTTTTATAGGCGTCCTTTAATTGCGAAAATTCAAAACATTTTACACGAATAATTGTATACAAATTGACCCACGTAATTGAATCCAAACTTGACGCGCAATAAAAATCGACTCGCGTGAGTGGATAAGAATTGATAAAAATGTATTACACGCAATAATAAAATTGACGAAAATTTGCTGATTAAATAGACTCGAAAAAAGAAAAAGGGGTTCGGAGCGATATAAAATCCAACGCCCAACGTCTTTTGAATCCCAACGACGTGTTGATAATCGACGGGGCGAATTATATCAAGGGCTACCGTTACGAGATATACTGCATGTCGAAACTGTATAAAACTCCACAATGCACGGTCCAGTGCGATTTACCTGTAGAACACGCGTGGCTGTTGAACGAAGGAAGATCCGAGACCGAACGTTATTCCAGAGATATATTCGACGCTCTCGTCATGAGGTTTGAAATCGATTTTTGAGGATTGAAAAGTGTAAAAAAAATATCATCGAAATATATCAAACATTACCTTGCAGATACGAAACACCGGACAATAGAAATCGATGGGATTCTCCACTTTTTGCCGTAACGCCTGACGATATTTTGCCGCTCGACGATATTTACGCTGCTCTCTACGAGGTCAAACCCCCCAAACCGAACATGAGCACGCAATGCGTAAGTATCGTTATATGAAAAAAAAAGTGCTTTTGCAATATTAATTTTTTGCTTGTTGTTCAGGCACCACTGTCTTCTACAAATTATTTGTACGAGCTCGACAAAATAACCCAAGATATAGTGAGCGTAAGTTTGTTACTTTACAGAATTATTTTAGTTTTTAATATGATTTTTTTTTAATTTCTTTTTCTCTTGAACCAATCAGGCGATTTTATCGGCCGAGCAAATGGGAATTACGAGTGATATAAAGGTCCCTGGATTCAATGGATTGAGCGTACAGCGATCGGCTAACGCGTCGCAACTCTCGAGACACAGACGACAATTTCTCACTTACAGCAAAATGCATCAGATCGAGAAAAGTCAAATTGCACATTTATTTGTACAATATCTTAACAAGAGATTGTAAATATATATGTTGCTTTACACAGACTTCGACAAGAGTTAATTTTCCGTTCTCCACTCATATTCCTTGCATTTTTCGTGTTAAAAAAAACCTATTTAATTCACAAATAAATTAATTTACATTTATTAGTTTTTATATATTCGTTGATACTAATAATATAATTTTTCACATCTAAAGAAACGTATTTCACAGAAAATGGGATGAAATTGCTCTACCTCGATTCAGTCGTCTACTTTCATGTCATGTTTATACGTGTACAAGAATTACTAAAACGGATAAAACAAGAGATGTATTTCGTTCCATTTTTTAATCTTCCACTCTCATCTCATTTTTCACATCCACAGAGAACATAGCCGCGTATATATAATTTTTTTATACAACAAACTTAAACAATCTCTCTCATCCACACAGTTATTCTTAATTTTTTTGTTCACACATGAAATATATTTTTTCTATACAAAATTATATTACATCGCTATACACAAGGGGACGTCGTTTCCTTATTAGAAACCCGCGTCCATTAATCGACTGTCATTATTTCCTATTATCGAAGCATCATTGAAGGCACTATTATTATTTCCCCCCCCTTTTTTTCGGTACTGACCAAAAGAAGACTGTGACTTGTTTGTTTCAATTATCACAAAGCGACACATCGCAAAGTAATTCGACGTTTATTCGATTATTTACTAAAAGAGCGAATCGGAAGACTCGAGGGGGGTATAAAAAAAGAACCAACAAGAAACAAACGAAAGTTAATTTGAGAACAAAAGCGGGGCAAAAATTCATTATACATAGTCTGCGATCTCGAGCCTAACCGATATCTTGTCGTATATACATATTAAAGTTTCGCTACGTAGCGGCGTTATTAGGTAAAGTTATGAACGATAAATTTGGCAAATTTATCAATTAATCGATTACGTCATTATTTCGTTAATGTTTGCGCGATTAATTTAACAATCTCTTCAATTATCTATTTGATCCTCAATTTCATTATAATTGTTTAACGTATACTTTTACTGTTTAATTCTCTTGTTCCTGCGAGCCGTTTGTACCGGACATTTCCGTTCCGTTTCTGTGCTCCGCCGACGATGCGCTACCCAACGGCCTCTTGGGCTTGCGACACACAAAGTATACGCTGTTGTACTCGCACTGTAACATGCTGTTTCCGTTTTGGGCATAACGCGTCTTCACATGAGTCGCTTCCTTCTGCAAGCGAAAATATTATTATTTTTACGATTTTTTTTCAGCGATGAAAAATATATTAGAAAAGCTTAAATGAACCTCTAGTTGGAAGCCAAATCCTTGAATAACTTCGCGCATAATGGAGTAACTCGGTTCTATCGAGTCCTCCATCGGCATATCGCTGAAGTGATACAACAGGGGTCCAAGATTAATCCAAACACCTCCGGGCTTGAGGATCTTGTATATAGTCTCGATAAATTGTACAACGTTGTTCGCGCAATCGATGAAGAAACATGTCGCGACACAGTCCCAGTGATTGTTATCTGTGTACACCTATGAAAATCAGACGAAACATTAAATTACTCTTATAATTCTAGTATACAAATCTCGTAAAATGAAGAGAAAAATGAAACCTACTTCCAAGAAGTCACCGGCGGTCATTGAGAATTGAGCATTTTCCGGCAGATCGCTCGGATTCACGTCGGGAAAGTATACGGCCCGAGTCTGATCGTCAGAGACTAGATTGTTCATGTACTGATGCACCCATGGATGTACCTGGTACGAATTTATTCCTCGACATCTGTTTAGCGTTGTTTATGGACAGAAACTAATCATAATCGAGTCCTCATTAAACTGTAGTTTATGATAAACGATATCCATTTAACCGTAAATACTCTTGAAATAGTTCGGTTTTCGTTTTTTTGTAACTTTGAATATGCACGACTAGCAAGTTCGCACTCTCGATATGGACTATGCAAATTTGAAATCGAACATTTTTATTTCCGGAGAATTACCGGCAGTTCGTCACTTCTGATTTGAAAATCTCATTTTCAAAACGAAACGATAACGTGACCCTTTCAACTTCTTTTTTTTTCCCACAGTACCATTTGTCGTTTATCGTTGAAAAGTCTATGACAGACTCTCAAACGTTCGTCGTTAGTTATTAAATAACGGCCTTACTTGTTGAGAACAAAGTGTGAGGCAAAGAGCATGAACAGCGAAAATTCATTGCCCTGGCAGGTGTATCCTCGTCTAGCGATCTCGTAGGCGAGACGGCCGAGTCCCGCGCCTGGTACGAGAACTTGTATTTCTGAGGCTGTACTAAAAACAATATATAATTTTTTTTTTTTTTTTTTTTTTTTTTTACTGATTATACATTTTTTGCAATTACCATTTGCAGATACAGAGATAAAACGGAAATAATCAGATGCGAGATTATATGTAAAACGTACCAGAAATCTAGTGGAAATTGATTGATTATTTCGTCGATAATCGGCTGATAACAGGCGTTTCTTTCCTCGGTACCCTCCACGCTCCAGTCGCGAACCAATTGTTTTATAGTGGCCTGAACTTTTTCTTGATCCGCCAATACAGGACGCGGATTCAGAGTCTGCAATCAGACCTACCTATATTTCATACAATAAGAATAACGGTTTTTCATTTCTAATCGCAATATTTTTTTTCCCTTTATATATATATTTTTTTCTTTTGCAACATCTACAGTTACTCGCAAATGCAATATAATATTTACAAACGCAACAGATGCGCAGTAAAACAAAGTTCTACAGCTCGCCTGTATATGTTGTTATCTTACACTGTCGTTGCGGTCACTCGTGGGACTGACGTTCTCGAATATATGGGACACATCTCTGATCATCAATTTTATAATGTCATCGTTATTCTCAATGCATATCTTGACTTCCTGCAGATGTTCTCGATACTTGGACAGCAACTTTTGGTGATGAGTCGGCAGCGACAGCAGATAAGATTCAGTCTTTTTTACTCGCTGCAGCGAGTGAGGCCTGAGAATAAATGCATTATGTATGTTCAATGGGGCTACAGATAAATACAGTAGAACCTCGATTATCCAAACCAATTGGGACCGGACCTCGTTCGGATTAATGAAAATTTGGATATAGAAAAAATTACAGTACCCACATAATTTAAATAAGTTCAAACCTTCATCACGAAATCCACAGTTTTCGTTTGGCGCAAGAGAGTCGTACGTCTTATTGCAGCAAAATTTTTTTAATGTCAGAGGTCGTTAACTTACAAATATCATACGAGGCTGGTAACAATGTGCTTATCTCTCCCTTATCGAGCTTCAAAAGCGTTTCGAATTTTTTCCGGTGTAAGTACACTGCCCGTCATTGATGCCTGGCTTTCCTGGATATCTTCCTCGTTGTCTTCGGAATCGAAGACATCAAGCAAGCTATCCAGCAAGGCATTGGTCTTGCTAGATGTTTTCCCTGATAGCTTCGACCCCGTTAAGACATCAAGGAAGACATCGAGGAAGATATTGAGGAAGATAGAAAAACCAGAAAAACCAGGCATCAATGACGGGCAGCCTACATTACACTTATGCTTAGAGGTCGAAAGACTGGACGCTGAATCCATAACGCACTAAACTACAAGACCAGTTATGAGATTAAAGAAAATACATTTTGAATACGTGCGTATTTGCTCGACTGAGAAACTCATAAATACTGTGCATACGACTGACGTGCATTTACGGTACCGCTGTGTGAGTCTATGCGAGCTCGAGCGTTCTTGAATTGGCTTCTTGTTTATAGCGTGCAACAATGTAAGAATACAAGAATTTCGCGCAATTGTTCGGATAATAGAAACTTTATCCAAACCAGCGGCAGTTCGGATAACAGACGGTTAGAATAATGGGTGTTCGGATAATCGAGGTTCTACTGTAATAAAATATCGATTGTCAAGGGTTTTTTTAATCTGTATCGAATCACCCAGCGTTGGATACATTTAGAGATGTTAGCTTCAAGATAAAAAAAATTGTATTCAGTTAGTAAAAATCATACATTCGCGAGACAAAAATTTGAGGTTATGTGATAATTTTTTCCCCCAAAATATCTCACTCTTGGCATTGAATGTCAATCGATCGAAAAATCAAAAAACCGTGAGGTTACATTAAAAAACAAAAAAAAATTATGCTCGTTTCACAATCGTGTTCGAGCTTTTAACCTCAAAATCGACCTAAATGGGAGAAAAAAAAACGATATTTCACTCACTTGTAGTATTTGAACGCCGAAACGATACGCTGAAAGTGTTTTCTCTCCTCCTCGTCTTCGTAGGTTTCTTGCATTTTTTTCGGGTACGAATTTGTCATCGAATCCATGCTTTTTTTTTTAATCTCTGATACACACCGCCCACTTGATGTTTTTCTTCTCTGCAGTCTTCACCCCGTGCGTCGCGTCGACCCCTCCTCGACACGCACGTTATAGAACTCCTCACCCTATCTCACTCCCTTTTATTGGCTTCTTTGCTTTTTGTCTGTATTCGACGATCGGGAGATGTATTTTTTATTTTATTTTTTGTCAATTACACACTAACATGGAACGAGAGAGCGCACGCACACTGCCCATAATACCCCGACGAACAGCGATGCACGCTGTGCTCGCTCGGCTTGCACGCTTTAACTCGAAACTCTCCAATGTAAAAATTTGTTAACGCTTCGAACGTGTTAAGATCCCAAAGTGCAAATACCTGACGGACGTACATCGGCAAAACCTTTTTCGTCTGTATTAAAAAGTAATTTTGCGAATTATCGTTTTCCTGTAAGCTATGCAGCATTCGAATATTCTTTCTCGGGACCTGCCAGGACCCCGTGTTAAGGGCATATAACAGACTCAGTCGATAACAAATTGGTTTCCTTATTTTGTCCGCGACTAGTGATATTTCAGACGAAAGGATATTAGGTTTTCATGTATCGCTATACACAGCTTACGAATATGATTTTGTCCGATATATTAATAGTCGCATGAAATGATATCCGACCATTGAAAAACAAAACACAATCACCTTCTTCTTAATAAGTAATAACAATGTCACGCAATTTCTGACAGTTCGCTACAGAGACTCTTCTTAAGGCCATGTGAAAGATGTACCACGTGACATATGAGTGCAAGAGAGATAGATGCATTTTTCGAATCAATGCCATTTAAATCCCGTTGACTTTTCGGATAAAACGGAAGCATCATCGGACGCGGTATTAAATTGTGCATCCACTAATGCTTTTCTTTTTCCCGAAAAGTCTACGGTCTCTGAA
>JAPYZC010004519.1:0-10212 GCA_030522665.1 Ichneumoninae sp. A BG-2022a | reverse complement strand
ACAAATCATTTTCGTAATAAAAAAAATTGGTTGCCGGGTAATTTGTTGCACAATTTTTTTTTCAGTAATTTGTTATGAACATTCTGAAATTATTATTATTCACAAACAATCTTTTCAGCGCCTTTTATATACTAGAATTTTTTCGGATTTTTTTCTCATCGAGAAGTGTTTGTAGTCTTTGGCTTTTGTTCTCTCAACCATAGGCGGCGTCAGTCATTGTGCTAGTACTACCTTAATACGTAAGGGGCGTAAGAGCACAGAAGTGTCTTCTCCCAGAGGGGCGTACTAAGCCAACTGTGCATCAACCCTTTAATTGTAGGGAGGGATTCTTAAGGGAATTCGTCATAGCGAGTTTCTACTTTTGGAACTAAAAATCGTAAGTCTTGGAAGGCAATAAATGAGGTTTTTTTTTAAAAGAATTTCTAATCATTTTTTCTCCATATGAATTCTGAGATACATGAGCTTAAAGTTGGGTCAATTAGTGTGAGCTAATTGCCAGCTATATATGGTGCAGGGTGTAAAGCAACAATCTTTTTTTTCATATATGGTTCTAGATTACTTTGTTAGCATTTTTAAAAAGAACTACAACATTATTAGGGACGCATTAAAAAATAAAATCGAGCTATGGCAACGGATTTTTCTAAGATATTCCGAGTTGAAGGAGCCTCGAACCTGTATATGAATAGATATCTAGGTCTCAACCACTGCTGCGAGCATGCCCCACCACTCCCCACCGTTACGAAACGGCGAACATGTGACGTATTCCCTCAAAGAAGTTTCTACGTACATACATAGAAAAAAAATCGATTGAGTCAATAAAGTGAGCGGTTGGCTGGCAAAAAATGGTTTGCTTGATCGAACGGAATAAATGTTGTATGTAAGTAAAGAAACATTTGGTTCGACGGCCTCTTAGTTTGATCACCGAGCAATTTTTTTCGATCGTCAAAATATTTGTTTCTTCACCCGTAAGCGCACATTTTTATGACTCAATATTTCTTTTCTCTGTTACCAAAAAAAGCGTACCTGCAACGGCGCTTAGTAACAACTCAATCGGAGTAACAAAAATCCGTCCAAGCCCTATTCTAAAGTCGTGGAGCGATGGTTAAAAAAAATTTTAAGACCAGCCCATCAGCTCTCCGCTGTCTGCTGGTAGAATCTTGCACTGTTGCGAAGAGGACGGTGACCCTTGAGCTAGCCCTGGGCGGAACTCGTTCGCTTCCGGTGCTGTTCCGCCAGAACTATTTCTGTATACCTACACACTGCTATATACCGACACGCAGCAGCTAAGTCGGATACTCTAGGCCTCACTTACTAGATCCGCTCAGTTGCGAAAGCTCACGCACCGTCACTTTCTGTTATACCACTCTTGTGCATACCATATGCACGTCGATTCATATTTCCAAGTACGCGCTCTACATCTCTGTTGTAATCGCCGCAGTATCGGCGCACACGAGTGTGCGCCTCTTCTTTATTCGACGCAATAACCGACGCGGAGACTGCAGATGACCGGTGAGCGACCAATGACTACATCGAACCTCGTTCACGCTACGTGGCATTGCCAAATTGATGCAACGATCATCGTGAGAGAATAAAAAAAAAACGAAAAAATGTTTACATCTTATGAAATTAGAAAGGAAAAGATTTCCACCAAGATTTTTTTGCAGAATATGGTAAACTGAAATTTGCGGATTTCGTTGTTTTAAGGCTATTTTTTAATCTATTATTCACTGCTTATTGCAAAACTATAACTCGTTTTAATCTTAGCATGATATTTGATTAAAAAATTCGTGTCAGGCAAAGAAAAAACAATTTTTCAAAAAATTCACAAAGTTCAAAAAATTATATATTTTCAGAAGGAAATAAACATACGACAGTGATATACTCACCTATGGCGACGAGTACGGCGTAGAAAGAAGAGTCGGACAATGGTAGCACGCGAGGACATTCGTCGGTCCGCTATTCGTCGAGAATTCCAATGACATCGATGTAACTCGCGTCGATTATGCAATCACAAACTGGCCCCGATGTTCACAGGTGCACAGGAAACAGTCTAACGGGAAGAGAGCGCTCGTTTCGTAGAGGAATGCCAAAAAAAACTTCAGAATGGAACAAGGAACGAGGGACCGACGAGCCAATCGTCGCTAGAACGGGCCACTCGATTTTCGTCGAGTTTTCCATCGGCTGCGATGAACGCCTTTCAACGTGGCTGTGCAACTCGAATTCCTCTACCGTTACGCGCTTATAATATCAAACTATCGCCATCGTCAGCAAAATCCCACTCCATTTTTTTCTACCTTTTCCTCTTCCAAGCCAACTCCACAAATTTCTAGTTTCACTGTCCCAAATTGCTCCTGAACTACTTGTCTCGAAGTCCGTACACTAATGTTCCTCGACGTTTAATGCATTTCTGCTATTCCACCGGTCGTATTTCCCGTGCCCAGGCCCCCATCGTTCCGAGCCTTCGATGGAATGCTGCATCTCTCCTCCCACCTCTCCGTCTCTTCTCCTACCATTCCGTCCCGAGCTCTCCGTCCTCTGTCGACTGCAGCCTCGAAAAACGTAACGTACCGTCTCTCTTTCCCTCGCTCGCTATGCGGTCGCTCTCTGCTCCATTCATGCTCCTGGCCCGGCACTTGTCGCTTTTATGCAACGCGCGCCGAGGCCCCGGAGAACTACCGAGAATGTCGAGGTACTCGTAGAGTTCTCCCCCCCCCCCCCTGCCGTCCCACTCCGACTTTTAGACCGTATCGATAATTTCATTCTATTGCGTGGAATCCATGCGTTTTTAAACGTTTTTAAGTTCAATAGCTATTTTATTATAAACTATGTAAATATCTTAACAAAGCATCTAAAATTTACGGCTTTGTCGAATAGTAACTGAAGACCGAACAGTGGGTCAGAAACATTGCTCGTAGAATGGTTTAATATAAACCGTAGATGTCGATAATTGGCCGCTCGGCCGGATAAGCTTATTACAAAAAGTATCGTGCTCGTTGGTGTTTTATATACAGGTTGAAGTAGTCCATCGAGACACTCGATAGTCGATCGTAGTATGAAAATACAAATTCTGTACAACAGGTTTTTGTTTCGTTCGAGCGTGCATCGTCGAGAAATTTTTTCGGTATCTTAGTGGAAGAATTAAGGTAAGGTTTGATGTTACACTTGGCCAGACCGGTAAGTCGGTATGTAACGGGCGAAATGCCGAACAAAAAAAATTGTAAGTGCCACAGGTAAAAAGAGGTCGATGGATGATCGAATGTAAGGAGAAAATAGAAATTCTGAGCAGCAGTTCCCATTTTGAGCGTGAGTTACCGAGAAATATTTTTGTTGCCAACTTAACAGTAGAAATATTTAAATTCCCAATAAAAATGCTACCTTGGCGAACGAGTAAGTGTAACACGTCGACGTGTCTTTTTTTTAAGCGTGCATCGTCGAGAAATATTTTGACTATCTTAGAGTCGAATTGTAACATGTTAGTATGAACTTAAGATCGAATTACTTAATCTGCAGTTTGACTTCGATCTTCAGTTTGATTTTAAGCTCGATCATAGGTCGATTTTACGTTCGGTCATAAATTGACAGGTAAAAAGAGGTGGGCGATGGATGATCGAATGTAGCGAGAAAATAATTCTGTGCAGAAGTTCCCAGTTTGACCGTGCATTACCGAGAAACATTTTTGTTGCCAACTTAATAGTAAAAAGATTAAAAGAAAAACAAGTAAGTGCGAAAAAAATTATACCTTGGCCAACGAGCAGGTGTGAGCCGTCGAGCTGCCGGTGGGTCAAAGTGAAATAACAAGAATTTCATACGCGCCCAAAGTAAAGAGGTAGGCGATGGTAGCTCCGATGGAAAGTCGAAACGGTGAAAGATGAAAGAAGATAATAATATGCACGCAGCTCAATCCGAAATAAATAAGTCCGGCGTGTTCGTTAATTCACCGTCGTCGATAAACAAATCACGGTCTCTCTTCGACACGCGACCTTTCTCATCGGGCCGAACTTTTTTTTCTTGGCCAATCACCGACTCCGACGTTTCTCGATATACCAGTTGGCGTTCAATCGATGACGAATGAATTGATGAATTTAATAATTCGCAAATTCGAGTCGAACTCTCGCGGTCTCGTTGTTGAATATCGGATAATCGCAAGTTTCTCGGAGCTTGCGTAACGACATCCATATTAGCCCAGTCCAACGTCTAGGGACATCATGACGAGGAAACCGAGCATGGCACCCCAGCTGGCTATCTTGCCGTTGCCACTGCAAACAAAATCGTCAAAAATATTATACTCACTATAAACAAAATCGTCAAAAAAATGTTATTCTCACTATAAGCAAAATTTTCAAAAAATGTTACTTTGACTATAATCAAAAATGTCAAAAAATGTTATTCTCACTGTAAACAAAATTATCAAAAAATGTTATTCTCAGCAATGCCATCGGATGGGACCAAATCCGCTAATCGATCGAGCGTGCGAGGCAGTGTCATGAGTGTGAGAGTGCCCGCATATCAATTTTTAACGAGGCCTCCGCGGAGCTCCCGACGTGAGAAAGAATGGAAGGAAAGAGGAGGACTCCGAGGGGGACCGTGTATACGGACGGTTACATCGCACGTGAAATCCGACAAAGGGGCCAATTATAATGACAATGCCTTTGCCCGCTAGCGATCCCTTGGGAAAGAAATCTGCCGAGTAGCGAATAGAGCCAACAGCATTACTGTCTTGAATTGGAAATAGGAAATGTGAACGCGAAGAAGCGCGTATTAGTCTCACGAATATATTGATACAATGTCGCCCCGAATGTTCTCTAATGGAGGGAAAAACAAATTATTCGCGGTACGAGTGCGGTAAAGCGAACTTTAGACTCACTTCACGGTCCACGTATGATGTTCGCTACACCGCACTAGTGTCGCATAATATTTTTTGTAACGAATGCAGGAGAAGTGCTACTCCGTGGCTGCTGATTGTGGCGCTGTACAGCCAGCGTGCGTAAAGTGCGAGAAGTGTTCGTAAAGTACGAGAAGCGTGCGTAAAGTACGAGAAGCGTGCGTAAAGTAAAGCACATCGGCCCGATGTGCACACGCGTCGGTATTTATAGTACACTTGGCTGTAAAGCGTCACTTACGACACTCTCAGCAGGCACGAAAAGTAGCACTTTTCATATATGAGTTACATAAAATCAGTAATTCCACAAACCTCTGATGCGCTTCCGGTATGATGTCGTCGACGACGACGTAGATCATCGCACCAGCGGCGAAGGCCAGAGCGTACGGAAGGGCTGGAGCGGCCAGGGTTACACCCGCTGCTCCCAAGACACCAGCGATCGGCTCGACCATCCCCGACAGTTGGCCGTACCAAAAGCTCTTCAGGGTACTGAAACCCGCGGCTTGCAGCGGCAACGAAACCGCCAGACCCTCCGGAAAGTTTTGAATTCCTATACCTATCGCTAAGTTTCTGCAACAGACACATACGCGTACGGATAGTACATTAGACGAGAGTTTCGTTAAAAGTTATTCGATGACGGTCGTTGACTGGCGATACGATTTTACCTGGTACAAAATGGAAAGTGTGCCACGTCGAGAGTCTCCGTGTGGGCAAACTACGAGAGTATGAATAAGTAGGGTAAAGAAAAATGATGGTTGGGAGAAAGGTCTATTAGTTAGGTGGAACTCATTTTTATTATCATTATTTTTTAAATCAGTTATTCCAACTCATAACTTTTCCATTCTAACATACCATCGATACCGAGGAGTTGCGTAAAGAATACAACCAATCCACCAAATCCAAAAACCAGCGATTCGCGGTCAACAATCAAAATAGTCCGAGTCTCGTCCCGAGAAAAAAAAAACCTATGCAACTTCAACTTAACCGAAGAAATTAGTCAGGTCGAACTCATTTTTATTATTATTATTTTTTTAAATCAGTTATCCCAACTCATAACCTTTCCATTTTAACATACCATCGATACCGAGGAGTTGCGTCAAGAATTTCAACCAATCCACCAAATCCAAAAATCAGTGATTCGCGGTCAACAATCAAATTAGTCCGAGTCTTGTCCCGGGGACAAAAATCTACGCAACTTCAACTTAACCGAAGAAATTAGTCAGGTAGAACTCATTATTTATGTTCTCAAAAAATCAGTTATCCCAACTCATAACTATTCCATTAAAGTATACTAATGAATCCAAGGAGTTGCGCAAATAATGCTACTAATGTACCAAATCCAACAACCCGTGATTCGCCGTCAACCAATCAAAAAACAGTCCGAGTGTTCTCCCGAGGAAAAAAAAAATCTACCTAACTGTTGAATTAACCGACCCACAAGTCTGCGCGGTACACGCTAGGTCAATACAATGCGCGAGCGTATGCGGGCCTTTCGAGGATTTCCCATGGCAACGTGCACGCTGCTGGTACGTTAAACTCTCTCGGTACAGTTAATCCGAGCTGCGAATGAGGCTCCGCAATCGGTGGATACACAGCCTCGGGGGATGTGGATTAAACACTCCGGTCCAGTTTGACCTCAAGAATAATAGCTCAACGACAAGTTGTGCCAAGCCCCATTGAGCGGCTATCGAGAATTGTCTTAACAGTGAGAAAGCAAGTCTGGCCCGAGCGCGGGTGAAACGAGATGCTGGGAGTGTGCTCACGCACACACACACGCATACGCCAAGTCGAGGAACACGTTGCCGGTACGGGGTTGATCTTATGGGTTTCTCCGGTGGTATCCATGGCGTTAGCCGTGGTCGGTGGCCCCGAGAGTCGGCAAAGAGAGCTCGGCTGCCGCACGGTGTTGGTGGAATGCGGGACGGGCAAATCGCGGTCGGCCCGGCTTGCGCCTCGTTCCCATGCATTCCTTACTCCCACCACCTTTCCACCGCGGCCGCGTCTTTCGCCCGCGCTCCCCTCGCCCATCCAGCCACCGGACCGACGTCCTCCGTTTCTCTCCTGCCTCTCGCGCATCCTCGACAGCATCAGCATCGCCGGTACCACTCGGCCTTCTCGGTGGACCTCTTCCCGGCGTGGATCGCGCCGGCAGCGGCGCCCGGATTCTCGATCGTCGGATCGATCGTCGAGGGAACGCGTGCGCACTGAGCACAGCCGCTTCGACCCTCGTCCTTCCAGGGGCCTCATTGTCTCCTCCGACTCCGGAGCGAACGACAATGCGCTGCCATTGCGACTTTTCCCAAGATCGATCTTGTCCATTCGCCGATCGAGAAAACGGCGCCGAGCGTAACGGCTCGTGAAAATTTCTGGTCCAGGTGTTCGGCGTAACGAGCCGGTCGCCGGTTCCCGGGTGGAAGTAGCTCGCGCGAAAGAACAGACGCTGAGATAATCAATGTTCCGCCGTTCCGTCGGGGCTCCTCGGTACCATCGTACCAGTCACGATAGTCCGCCCGGAGGTGAGAGAGAAACGCTCTCCGCGGGAGAGGTACACGGAGATCGTCGTGTCTCCGGGGTCACCAGCCGACCTTGCCATCACGCTGGAATGAAGCGGCATACCTCGAGTCTCTCCTTCGTTGCTGCCCTCACGACAATTCCTCTTCTGGTACGTGGCACGCCGCGTGAATTCCTTTCGTCGAGTGGTCAGAAGCGGCGGCAGAGCGTCGCTGGCGGCGGCCTCCGATCGGCCCCAAGTCTTTCACGGGAGGTCATCGACTTGCACTGCCTCTATCTACAAATGGCGACGAGCCACATAGGCCGACTCTGGATCTTCCTAGGATTATGGGTTATTGAACTCTCGATGTCGTCGACGAATTAGCCTCGTTCGGAGTGACCCGAAGGGTTCGCGCCGGTCCCGGCGGAGGGAAAACCCAAGAAGGTGGTCGTTTTTGTGGCCGAGGGCCCTGCGAAGCTGCGAAAGCGACTTTCGGACGAGAGAGCCCGAGATCCAACTTCGATGCCAGACGATCGTCCTCGTGCCCGTCACGAGGCGCATGCGTTTACACGGGGAATGCGAGAATGTCACGGCGAGATAGTTCTTCCTCGGCGAGCGGCGCAGCAGACGAGCCGGAGAGACCGGCCGTGCTCGGTGAGAGCTCTCGTCGTCAAGGGACATAACGGCTCGCTGCCGCCGGCTTCTCCTCTCTTCCGAGTAAGATACGCGGTACGCATGCGTAATGCCGCTAAATTCCACTCGTCTCCGTTCGCCGCCCGGCCTGGAGTTGAACTTGTGGCGGAGCTTCTGTTGCAGCATCAGCGATGACTTCTTCCAACGCGCTCCGGAGAGCCGCTCGGCCATGGGGAGGGCCGATCTCCTTCCTCAAAAACTAAATGGCGAAACGAATTAGTTACGAACCGAGAGATTCTTTGTGTGACGCGCGGGTCGCGCGAGAGGCGCTTCGGAGGAGCCCCGCGGACCCGCCGGACGGTGAGGATAGGTAGGCGCGAAATACGAGACGGGAAAAGTATCAGCGATGGAATGTCACTAGCTCTTAGAGAACGTCTCGAGAGTCCAGTTCTCAGAACTCTCCGCTCACTCGGCTCTGCCTGAATGATTATAAAGACCCCCGTCTACGGCCGAGCTGAGTTGACGCTGTTTCGACTCTGCAACATTTGCAGACGGCGGACGCGACACTAACCGAGGGAAGCAGCTTGTTTTGCAATATCTGGAGAGAGGTTTTGGGTATCGAATGTGTAACCGAATTTTGTGGACGGAGAGTCGGGTCGTGTTCTCGCACGGAAAACGATGAAAGCCTCACCGTGTTGCGCCCCTCCCGAGACTTCGAAACGCGGGCGACTCGTCGAGTCGCCCGCTTTGACTTCTTTTACGCTCGTATCAAGAATCGGATCCCACGTCTAGACTCCCTTTGTATAATGCTGATCGCTCGTTCCGCGAAAGGCTAAATTACGCGAATGGGAATTCGCGCCACTTGCGGTTTTCCTTGTTTTATGATGGACGGTCGTAAAGACGAGTGATTAAGAAATTAGGGAAAAAACGCAAACGAGCTTCCCGCAAAACGCAAACGTATATGTTCTGACATTCCAGACAGTAACGAGCGTTGCTATTAGGATTTACCTATCTTTGCCCTTCAGATGAATCTTCTTCCGGTTCGGGCGCGAACAGGAATTCGCGACATTGCAGTTTTCCTTCTGTTACGATCGACGATTCTAAAAACTTATGATCAAAAAATGAAAAACAAGCGTCAATATATATGTCTCGAAACTCCAAAGAGTAACGAACATTACGATTTGTATTTGCTTATCTTTCCCTTTTAGATAAATGGTCGTTCGCGTTTGGAGACGAAAGGGAATTCCCGGCATTGCAATTTTTTTTATGTTACAAAAATCACGGAAAAAAGAAAATGAAAAACAAGCGTCAACATATATGTCTCGACATTCCTCAGAGTAGCGAGCATTGCGATGAGTATTTGCTTATCTTTCCACTTCAGCTGAATGGTCGTTCGTCTTGAGGCGCGAACGGGAATTCGCGGCATTGCAGTTTTCCTTCTGTTACGATCGACGATTCTAAAAACGAATGTTTCAAACATGAAGAAATATAAAATGAAAATAACAAGCGCCAATATGAACGTCTCGAAACTCCAAAAGAGTACGATTTGAATTTGTTTATCTTGCCCTTTTAGATAAATGGTCGTCCGTGTTTAGACCCGAACGGGAATTCCCGATATTGCAATTTTCTTCATGTCACAAAAATCAAGAAAAAAAGAAAATGAAAAACAAGCGTCAACATATAAGTTTCGACATTCCTCAGAGTAACGAGCATTGCGATTACGATTTGCTTATCTCTCCCCTTCAGCTGAATGGTCGCTCATCTTAAGGAGGGAGTCTCGCTGCGCGCTGAATTCGCATAAGTTTGACAACAATAAGAGAAAATTGCAAGTACTTCTTGATGGTGTAAAACTCTGAAAAAAATCATGTATCCTAAAGGTACCGAGAAGATTAATTTTGCATAATAATAATTGCAAAATGTTATTAACAAATTCATCAAAAAATTAATTGTTTAACAAATTACCCGGCAACAAAACTTTTGATTTTGAATTTTTTCAGATTTTTAAGTAATCGTTGATTTTTGTTCAATAAAAAAAAAATAAAGAATCAACGATTACTTAAAAATCTGAAAAAATTCATACGTATTCAGAAAAATAAACGAATCATTTTCAGAAAAAAAAGTTTTGTTGCCGGGTAATTTGTTAACCAATTAATTTTTTGATGAATTTGTTAATAACATTTTGCAATTATTATTATGCAAAATTAATCTT